>CEMJ01394239.1:7506-25207 GCA_900068955.1 Clitocybe nebularis | reverse complement strand
TTTCCTGAAGGGAACGTGTCGAGCAGGGAGGGTTGGTAAACGCCGTTGAACGAACATGGTTTCACCTCGCAGATACTATAGAAATTGTTAGTCGCTTTTAACGAGAGATAAAATATCACATACGCGTCTTTAGCCATGACGAGCTCGATAACACGATTACACGCCTCGAATGACCCAATCTCTGCACCGTCCATGGTAACATTCCGGCTGACCTGTAATCGCTCGTTCTCGACCAATACTAACCTCTGCTTTCCTTGATTAATGCAAGGGTTCCCAATCACCGGACCTGCCGTATCGTTCCCAGACATGCGTATTGACGCCATAAAGTCCACCAGTTGGTGCACATGCTTCCTCGCCCGCATCAGTCCATACCCAAGATACGAGTGCTGGTACAGCACATGGGTTTTCGCCCCAAATTTCAGATCGTACTTGTGATCCCCTTCCACGAGCGACGAATCCGGCTTGCTGAACATCGGCTCGAACACGATCTGCGTCGATGCCCCACCGAGGTCCAGCACCGCGTACGTTGACACAGCCTTGCTGCCCCCCCGAATTGTATCCAGCAGATAGTTCGCAGTGATCCATGCATACACGCCCTCGTCCTTCCCRTCCATRATCACCACCGCTTCCTTCTCGCCCACCTGGAACGGATATTGCTCCCTCAGCCTCTTCTCCACTGCATCCAAGATATCCGCGCTCTGCGACCCAGGGAGCAGCCTCAGCCCCGCTGTCGCCTTTACCGCCACCGGGGTGCACGCGCGCAGGCTCTCTGGCACCACCCTAACTGCCTCTTCGAGCAGAACATCGAGGCTGCGCGCCGCCTCCAACGGCTTCCCTGCAAACTCTGACAGCCCGGGCTGCGTCATCTTGAACACCTCATACTCGTACTGTGCCGACGCCCCACAGTTGTTGAACTTGTACACGTGGATGCGCGAGCCCGTCGAGCCCGCGTCAATCATCAGCGCGTACTGGACTAGCCGTGCCCCGGCCTTGTAGGGCTTTGTGCAGTGCACCGTCTTTGATGGGTCGGGGTCATTCTCGAACGATGGCGAGTCTGCGTCCGTATCCTTATCCGTATCCTTGTCGTCGTCGGCCGCTGATTTTGGATGGGTGGGGGTAGGCAGCGGCGGACCTGGCAGTGGCGCCGTGTCCACGTCACCTCCAGATGGGTAACCCACTATTTTTTCACGAGCCGTAGGGTTAAAGATATACTTGTAAGGAAGAAATGTACAACCCACCGTAGTCTTTCCCCTTTGTGCCCCACGAGAACGACCGTGGCTCCCTCGGTCCAACAAACCACACCACTCCAATGATCACCGCGGCCGCCAGCGCAAACTTTCTCCACCCAAAGCGCTTTCCCATTCGACTCGGTCCCATGCCACCTTCTAATCGTTCGTAGTTGGCGCTACGTGGTGACAGAATCGCCATCGTGCGGGAACGGAGAGTGCTGTTGTTATTGTCGCTGTTACTGTTGCTACTACCGTTACTATTGGTGCTGATATCCTGCGGTACTTCGAGCCCTGTTGAGCGCGCAGAGGGTTCTGGTGACTCTGGTCGATTCGACTTAGATGAAGGTATATTGTTGATGTGGCCGTCGCTGATGAGTCGAGCTGCCAACATTCAACGCATAGGTAAGAATGATGTAGAGTCCGTTTCCACGCTTGATCACTCAATATTCGTAACGGTTTCACATTCACATCATGATTCTGATTTACACTCAAGAAATTCAGTTCAAATCAAGCTTTATTTATTCAAATTTCCTAGTATCTGAGTTTGTTTGAACATACGGGACTATACTATCGAGTTGAGTCGTTCAACGAAAGGAGGAGAGAAGATACGGATGTGAGCCGAGTTTACTCAAGATGTGGGTATGTTATCTAGAGTGGCGTTCTGTACATGATAGAGCGGGGAATGGTGGTAGATGGGGTCATCAGATGAGAACATATTTCAATAACAGGGGATGTGGCATGGGATGGGGGTACGACGATGCTCCAAGCAAATGGAAGGGGGAATGATGGTGGTTGGGATATAGTATACACGAAGCATCGAAGTCGACGTTGAAAAAACATATTGGTCGTCGAGTTGGGTCCAGAACAGGAAAAGGATCGAACAAAAAAGAAAATGATAAAAAGACAAAACGGGAAACGGCGTCTGCGTCGAACTATTAGTGTATAAACTTTTACTCTTGGTCTTCAACGTCGTCAGGGAAGTGTGGGACAGCAAGGTGGTTCGCCTGGAGCATGCCTTGGAGCATCTCTGTTCGCGTTTTCCAAATATCCCGTTCACGAGTCATCCGTGCCAGACCAGCCTCGAGCTCCTGAGTGTGCTGGAGCTTGCGTTTCCTGCTTCTCCGCGCAGCCACTGTGTTCTGCCGACGCTTGTATTCGATTTGCTCTTGCTCACTCGCGCCGGGGCGGAGAGGCTCCTCCATGAGCTCGTCATCTTCGTCCCCGAAAGCCTGTGACCGCGCCCGCTTCTTGGCAAAGCCCGCAGGGATCTCCTTCCTCGATGTTGCAGAGGGAGTAACGTACTTGCGCGGCTGGGTGGGGGCGTCATCGGGAACGAGAGTCTCGGGTGTCAGACCCTTGCGTGTACCAGTCGCGGAGCTTCTCCGTCGATTGGCAGGGATAGATGAGGGAGCAGGTGAAGAGTACAAGGAGCGGTTCGAAGGAAGACGTGGAGACGGGTAGATGGAATTAGGGTTGACAGCAGGGCTGAAGTTATGCAACATCGGCGACGAGGGCGACATAACGTACATCTTCGCCGATGCGGGAGGGACGACAGGTGGTGGGGCTGGGGCCTTCTCGCATGCCGGATTTATATAATCACCCATTTCGACCATTTCGGGGAACAAAGCCATTTCGCTGTCGGCGAAGAGCGACTCATAGGGACCGGTGAACATATCTCCCATGTCTCCCATCACCGGAGTAGTGAGGAAGTCCTCCGATGGGGAGAACATGGGCGATGAGAAAGCATCTGGAGTGATGAACCCAAACTCCGGTGAAGGCTCTTCGAAGTCGGGTGTGAATGGGATATCAGGAGAAGTGGGTTGGAAGGAAGATTCTGGTGTCCGGTGAGTCATGAATCCTTGTGCGGCGTTGGAGATGGAATAATCACCTTGCTTAAGCAGGTCCACAATGGCCTGCAGGTTCGCCTGATCGTTAGACGGCTGAACCTCGGACGGTGAGACCGTATCAACAGGAGAGGTGCTGTCGTTGGTCATAGTATTATTTGTTGGATTTTGAGCTAACATATTTAGATAATTTGATGCGAGGGACTGGAAGTCGGGTATCGCTGGTTGGTGTCGTTCTGGTTGTGAGACTGACTGTGTACGAGGTGTAGTTGATGGTGGTGTAGGCCAATGTTGAGGTATATCATGGTGGGCACACAAAGCGTGAGGCGAGGTAAAGACCTTATTCGTCCGTAGACGGTTACGAGAGTGAGTTAAGACATGGTCGGAGGGGGTTGAGCTTGAAACGTTCGTTTCATAGTAGGATGGATAGACATCTGAGCGAGTAGCCGTGGACGATGGATAAAGGGCCGAGGTATTCACAGAAGGGCGAACATCTTGACCAGAGGTATTGGATGTGTTGTACTTAGAGGCCGAAATTGCGACTTTGGGGGAAGTTAAGTGTTGTGGGTTGCGAGGCAGCACGGCGGACGGCCTCGATAGTCTGAAATCAGGCGACGAAGTCAGTTCTGATTTTACGGGAACACATTGGTCAGGCCGCGAATCGCTGGGCGATGAGGACGTGGACGCTTCTGGGGAAGAATAATGACTCCTTTGGTAGTCATACTCGATCATTGAATCGAGATTGTGGTACTCTGAGGACGGCGAAGCGCAACTGTGCGAGCCGGTCCACAAAAACGGAGACATTGTGTCGTTTGTGATCACAGATGATGAAGCCATACGGGAACGTGGCAAAAAAGATATGATGTGTGATAAAGGTGCTTTACAGCTATGCACGATAGGCGAAACAGAAACACTATGGTGGAAAAGTGACTCACGAATTGCCTCAGAGGTAAACTGCTGAGCAATGCAGAGCTCGGCACAGATGAGTCTGTCCAAGTCCAATACTGGTGGTGGTGGGTGGAGAAAACGAAAAATCGATAATCTGACTCCCCCTTACTTATAACAGGTGACACAGCTTTTTTTTCATACTCCGCCGGTCCCGCTCCTCGGGCTACCTGACCGCCCAACTCAGGCACACAAACTTCCATCCCACAAAGCAGTGCAATCCAGTACAATATCTACTCGGAATATACACTAAATTAGCGCCAGAAAGTATCCATATCCTCCATTCTCTCCAATTCCTCTGAATCCCAGAGATTGAATCAGTACTTAGCCCATGTTTGCACGTGTTTCTTCCTGCTCGAGTCTAGTCGAGTCATTTTCAAATTCCCTTTTCCGGGGCGCCGCTGACAAACAGCGCCGACTGCGGCGGGTGCCATGCCGACAACGACACGTTCGTTCTGCTCCTCAATTTCAATCTTCAATTTCAATACCATCCTTTCTGATTGCAGTGCCACTTGCGCCCGTATACGTGTCGAGACGTGTCCCACAGCCATAGCACCAAGTAATAAAATATCTGAATAAAGGTTGATAGCTGGACATATAAGGTTACGGCCAGTGCCACACGCGTGTCCGTCGTCCCACGCACGCAATGAAACATGTGCACAATAATAACGGGGGCAAAGGGCATTGGACGAAGGCCCGAAAGTGGTCCGCCTTCCATCAGCTGATCCATGAACCGATGAACCCCCGACCACACTACGCATCCCGCCGGGCTATTCTCCACCCCTTTTGGAAGGATTCGACAGGGACGAACAATGATTTGAGGAGCCTCGGTAAGCCAAGCGATAATTAAGGCGTCTCAGGGGCGTCTAATCCAGCGCTATGCTTGGTTCCTCCGCCAAGGACGCAAAAATGGCTGTGGATAATTGTCGACGGATCCGCGGTGCTCCGGATTTCTACCCAATTTGTGTATTGGAAATGCCCAAAGAAAGGCCAAAGAAATTCCTGTTCAAATCGTACGCGAGAATATGTCCACGATTTGTCAGACTAGCGAGTAAGCAACTTCAGAACCATCGTCTTCCGAGCAGATGATCAAAGTCCAGGGGCATCCGTGGAGCAAGTATGACTCGTCTTGCAGTTTGAAGAGGCCTAAAAAGGCCGTATAGAATGGCATGACAAACCACATACGTGGTTCATCTGCTAAAGCACGGGTCGGAGCTGCAAGTCTTCCGCCATCCAAGTACAAGTTAGAGCCAATAGATAAACACAGGTCTTCATTAACCTACGCAACAAGTACACAAACCCGCCGTATTGTCGAGATCCAAGATCTGATGACCGAACATAGCTGTGGGAAACATTCCCAGGGACACCGACATTGCCGCGTTTATATCCTAATTAGTAAAAGCAGCGCAGCCTCTCCTGACAGTTGGCGCGTTGATCGGGGTCCATCGAACCAATGAGATGTCGGCGCACATAATATTTGGGGATACACAGCCTGTTGCGCAGCGACAGTCCACATGATCCCATTGACTGGCACAGCGAACGCGTCCAGAACATGCTTGTTGATGTATTTGAACGTTTACAAGGATGTAGATTGTGATATCAGCTTTGGTAGACGTAGCCTTTGATGTCCGCAGCACTCGGAGACCGTGTTTCATTAGCCTGCTTTGAAGACAGATTCATACGCCCATCTCAGGGCTCTGATATCCCGCAGTCAACGGTAGCCTAAATCACAGAAGACGCAGTGAGACTATTGGGTTTCCGACAAGGTGGCGAGTTGTGCGCAGTAACCCATAGGACTGGGCAGAGTATCCCAGAAAAGTGAACATTGAATAGAGCTTATCTGTTTCGTTTCATCTTGTCCCAATCAGGTGATTCCAGGCGATTCCAGCCTCTGGAGGGTGAATGCATAGATAAGCGCCAGTGGACTGCGCGATATCGATATGATCAGGAAGGACATTCGCCGTTGCAGACCCCTATAAAACTTGGTACAAAGGATCAAGGCTCGCTCATGACTGCGTGAAAAGGGCTGGACGTACCTGGGCAGCTTTACAACTCATAAGACTAGGGGCGCCTCCCTAGGAAAGGAGGAATAATCGAAAACTGCAGCTACTGCGCATACCCTCTTGATTTAAAAGACGAAACGAAAAAGCGCTGAACTGCGGGTTGCAGTGCGGTACGGAGAGCTGATTGCCCGTGCCCTGAAAACGGTAGGTTCAAAATCTATTTTAAAACACTCCCACGCACCTTCAAACCTCCCCCGACTCTATCTATGGTTGAGCCTTCCAAGAGTTGTCTCCACGAACATTTGCCCCATGGAATCCGGCGCGAACGTATGTCATGAAATATGAAATGAAAACGGGCGCATTCACCCCTCTTCCCCTTCCCCGCCTCCTTATATACAACGACGCGGTCCCGCCTTTCGAGTCATCATTGGTGTCTCAGTCCGATCGGAGGTCATGTGACGTAGCTTCTTCGGGATGAGTCACCCTTGAGGCGGCTCGGTGCGCCCAGTGCGCCCCCGCCAAGACGCCACCGATCATTTGACTAAGCTTTCCGGCCGAGGCTGGAATCATGCCGCCTAGCTATGCAGACTGCCAGGCTCTGGCCACAAGTTTTTTTATATTGCCATGTACATACAATCTAGCCTGTCATTTCCATTCTAAATACATCATGTCAGAAACTTTCTAAGTACAATGGTTGGTATTCATGAGCTTCTTCCTTCGTCCTTCAATCTTCCATCAACCTCAGGGCTCACTAACACAAGGTGATCGTCCGATCCCTCCCGGACCGCCCCCTCTTTCCCTTTACGAACCGTGCTTCCGTCAAATGCATCAACTGGACTCATATGTTCCGTCGTGGACACATTCAGCTGTTCCTGGTAGTGAAATCGCGACCTAGACCATCTACGAGCTTGGAGAGCCGCCTGCTGCCATTGGTGTGCAGCCTTTGATTCTGAAGAGCCCATCCAAGTGTGCCGCCTTGTCCTCTCGTGGGATACAACTACTTCAGTATTTGGGTGCAGTTCACCGTGATCGACCAGACTCGCCATCATGTTGACGAACTGGGTACCTTTCCTCCGATGTCAGACTATAACAAATGGGGTTTCTGCTGTGGTACATATATGACTTACCCAGAAAGTATTTGCGCACAATACTGCTCATCAGATTTCCGTTCTCGTCGTCGACGAGATATTTGTTGCCCTTGAGAGCCGAGAATCCATCGTGGCCTTGGGCCATGTAATCTCTCGTGACTATCTTGTACTTTCTACCGCTCTTTTCTCGTCTAATCGGTTCTGCGTCTATCAATTTTGGGGTGGAGGTACCGTCCCCATGCCCGTCGTCACTATGTTCTCGCTCGTTCAAGAGCCATACACCCAGGACACGGCTGCCTGGTTCTCTGCGTGAATCCCAAGACACACGGAAGCCTGAGATCACTGGGAAGCGCCTTCAACGACGCAGAGCATACCGTTCAGTATAGTCCAAACACAGGTTGAGCTATGACGCTTACCCCTCTTGCGCTGGCCAAGTTGAAAGAGATGACTCAAGTGCATCCCAAATGGCGGCCCCGTCAAGCTCGAGAACAACGACCGGATCCTCAAACGGCAGGATCTCAAGTATGTTTCCGAGAGTTATTATCCCTAGATTGTTCACAATGTTGTTAAACTGACCGATACAGTACGATTAAATAATGCGAACCTGGTCCATACATCGAGTCCCCACGTAGGGTTCCGGCGCATACGAAAACCCCGTCCGACCCCCCACACCCTTTCATACAGAGGGCATCATCGTACGCGTGTCTTATAATATCTGCGAACCAGTTTCCCACAGCGGACTATAATAAACACAAGTGATTAACTGAATGTAATAAAAGTTGGATATTGGGTACCTCTGCGGTACGAATAAACTGAGAGCGAACGTCAATGACTACAGAAGACTTGCAAACAGGCGCCTTTAATGCCGAGGATACAGAAGAAAGCACGGCGTCTAATATCGTTTGGAGGGGCTTGGATGATCTGGATCCAGCTTTCACAGTATGCCTTTCTCCTACATGCAAACGAATAAATCAAGAGGGGAACCAACCATGTGCCGGACGCAAGCTAGCACCCACCAGTGATGGATTTAATTATTCTGTTTCTAACACTGCCTGTAGGTGTAGTTTCAAGTTCAAGAGTCAGCGAACTCAGATCACGAAAGTCCGTTCCACTCTTTACAACAAGGACATCGCCATGATCGTTTTCGGCGCCTAGGACCTCCTCCGTGACGTCGAAATTTCTCCAGGAGGTGACCCCTTTGCTGACGTAGTATAAATGATCGTGACCTCCTAAGATCAAGTCGACGCCGTGTGATAAAATTATAGGATGGGATTTCTGGCTAAGTGGAGATAGAGCTAGAAGATTCTTTGCCAACGTAATATCCTGAGTATCATTATAAATATCAGTTGTCAGAGAACAACATCGAAGGGAAGGGATTCTAGGCGGTGAAGCTCAGAGCGAACGTACATTTGGGACTCTGTGAGGAATATCAGCTACCCTCTGCGCGGGAAATGAAATACTGACCGTGCATGTGTCAGAGCTAATATCAGATCGCATCTATACTCCCCTTCAGGATCGCGAAGGCGCTCGGAGAGCTGAATTCCGGTTTCCGCCATATCCTTGTAAATGAAGTTTGGAGGCCATGTCGGGACGGTTTCGATCCATTCTCTGCCACTCTTCAATTAAAAGGAACAACGAATAGATGCGGAAGAAAATACTTTTCCACAAGGCCGATGACCCCGATACGTATTCCTGCTCTTTCAAATATTTGGAACTCGTGCAGATGTTCGGGCACGCTGGATGTTGCAGTGTCGACGATGTTGCTTAGGATCCAAGGCTAGTTTTGAATTCTGAGATTCTTGTAATAGAACCTGGCCACGTAGCACGCACGAAAGTAGTGTCCTGGATAAGTTTACAAAGGTGAGGGTATCCTGTGTCGCGACGGTCCCCGATCAGTGTGTTGGCGTTACATATCCGCAATCACTCACCGAAGTCAAAATCATGGTTGCCTATGTACTATTAGCGAACATAGATCAGGCCCGATCAGAAAATAGGACGGACCCGTTAACGAAACGTCGGGAGCAAGCTCATTCATCACAGGAACCTTTACTCGACTCGTAAATTGGATTGTTCCCCGATATACGAGTCGGTGACGCTACCATATGACTGCCTCTAGTGACAGAGCTCTCCACAGAAGGAGAGAAGACGTCCCCGGAGAACAGTACCAAACCATCTCGTTTCCCATCGTGGGTCTCCGGCCACTGTTCTCGGAGATCGTCTAACAGGGCACCGAATTGTGTTACGTCAATGGTATCTGCAGAGCCAGGGGATAGCTTTTGGGGAGTGACGCGGTACACATCGTTCCAGTGTATAAGAGACAAGTTGGATGTCGACATGGTAGGCTCTTTAAATCCGCAATTATGGATTTAAAGTAGATGATTACTGTCGGAGCGCTCGAATTACCGTATCTGGATGATGTGGTCCTATTTGGCTTGTATTGTCTGAGCGGCTTGAATCAAACAACGCACACTTAGGTTTCTCTGACCAGGTCGCCGCCCACATATCATGACGAGCTCTCACCGATGACCTTGTATACTCTAGGCGTTACTATAGCGTTTTATGGAACCATTGTATGCACCTACTTCTGGTTGCCAATCTGGACCGTGGGAGCGTGGCTAGACTACTTACTTCCAAAGGTTGCGGAGCTGGCAGCTCAGGCCTAGGCCACACCAAAAATACTCATGACACCACAAAAAGTCCAAATTGCATCGAGAACGCAAGTGTCCAAGAGGAGCTTCCCTCAGGCCAAGCCCGGATTCCATTTTATTTTTGTGTTCCCAACAAAATGTCGCATGTTGCACTCCTTTAACGTGTCGTACTTCTTCCCAGTGTGGCAAACCCCAGCCCTTCCTAATCGGGTGTGCGTGTGTGTGCCATATCTGGTAGGCCCCACTAGCTCAAGTATTAAAGAAGGACGCGCGTTCTCATGGAATTAGGTCCCGAGGCTTGCATAATGGAACACACTGGGCCGATTAGAAATTACCTTGAGCCATATGCAACTAACACCCCATCGATGCATCGACGCAAAACCAACTGATATTTACGTCACGTAATCAAACAATATAAGTATTCGACGAAGAAGGAAAGCGGCATGAAATCAACTCAATCAGGAGCCGTGATGAGAAGAAAAATGTCCGCATACTCGATAAAATCCAACCTGTCGCTTCTGTTCGCTATTCCGATACCTTTGCTCACTGGGCGACCCACTTCCCGCCAACGAATAGAACTGACTTCTCAGTGACTTTCCCAGAGTACTTGACCTCGACTGGGGTCGAGTCGGCTTTGAATAACATTGTGCCCGTCACCATACTCTGCGAGAACCATACTTGGATGGTGGTAATCGGCTCGAAGGTTGCGGTGCCAGTGATAATGGTGGGGCTGACAAAGACCGGCATGGCTGTGCCGTTGAGCTTGCCATTCACGCCAATGCTGATCCTCCCATAGTTATTGTCAACCTGGAACTTCCCGCTAGTGTCGACCGTGCCGGTCGCAGAACCCATGACGCCATTCTTGTCGAGCGTGCATTTCTGACCGAAGTCAATGTCGGATTCATTGGTTGACGCCTTGACAAGTGCCCCTTCCTGAGTGGTTCGACACGCCGTTAGTAGGATCACAAATGTGCAGGTGTGGTGTGATGACCTTGAATTTGTTCACGCCATAGACTTGATATTCATCTAACCATTGAAATTCATTGGAGGCGAGGTACTCGAAACTGCCAGACCAGACGACGGTGTATAAGCCGTTGACTTTCCTAGCAATGCAGAGCGAATGTTTGTCTTCCTTGAGGTAGGCAAGATCTTTGGTATCGATATTGACATTCAGAGTGTAAGACATTCGATATCTGTGAACCATCATCAACACAGGTCAAGGAGTCAAATTTACAACATACAGTATGAGATATTTCTTTGAATGAAAGCTGAGTGTTGATTGAGTGTGTGTTGGGTTACTGAATATGATGAAGGAGTGAACATGAGGTTTATATAGATTTCTCGATACACAGGAGTGATGCATGACAGCGTCACAGAACTTCTGTGAAGACACTTGACCGTCATAATTAAGCCGAGTTGAGGAGCCTGTGAATCGATATTGTGGTGATCGACATGAGCCTGCTCCATAATTTACAATAGACATCTTAGAAACTAAACTGCATTTGTAGCAGCCGTGGGTGTGTCGTTCCCCTCTCCGTAACAAAATGGTGGTGTTTATTTTTTTTACCACGGTGTGCCTTCGTACAGGGCAAGTGACTTCCAAATTCAACTCTAGTCGCAGACTGTGTGCTAAGCTAGAATTTCATTTCATACCCCTGGTTCTGACTGGGTCCGACTACTTTCCCCAATATTTGTGCTTGGAATTGGTGCTATCATGATCGCAGCACAACTACGAAGTGTACTTTTACTTTTTCATGATTTTACTCAGTGTTAAGCCTTGATAACTGATGAGAGTCGTCCACTCACATTGGGAAATGTCTATATTTTAAGTGCAGTTCTTGTCGGCTAAGCCAATTTTGTGGTTCGCCATTTTCCCATAATCTTTCAATGGTATGACATTTGATGGGGTCCTGGAAGATAGGGGCTTCTGTTCGCAAGCTAATATCAGTGGTTGAGAGGCATATGGTACTGTCCCTTGATGTAATTAAGAATATTTCGTCAGGAGCTGGACGTTCCAGAATTCGAATCTATGAGAATGAAGTCTGACTAAACTACCCGCGAGTCTGCAGAAAGATATTTGACCTATCATTTCCATACGAGCTGTAATGGCATTTAATGATTTTGGAGCAGTTACTCTCTACACCAACCCTATGTAAAGAAGTTGTATCAACCAAGGTGTCTGTAGTTATATAATCCCATTTTGTAGACCCGGAAACTCGAAGTGCCGGTGGAATGGACTAAAATTATGACTGACATCCTACCTTACACAAAGATCCAACAAACTATTGTGAGTCTTCTACCGGATAATAGCAGACAGGGTAACTTGGGCCAAGCAGTGGGACATTGCAAGTTGGTTGCGAAGCACGCCGTGTTCGATTTCATAGTTCTTTTTTGGGAAAGCCTTTCTTTATATCGGTATCATACTATGGCATATTATTAGGTAGGTTATAGATATATGTAGCACAAAACTTTGCTGGCCAAGTGCTGCCAAATCAACCAAAATATACTGGTTGAAGTGGGCTGTTGTACGCAGAGTTTCCGAGTTCATAAACGCTGAGGGTATATGGTGTTATTATCGAATGTATCGCATGTCGTCAATCATCGATCATCAGTAAAACCACATACCACATAGCCAAATAAGTACATCCTGATACAAACCGACTCGGAGATCACCGCGTTGGACGGGGGGAAAAGCGCCGATCTACAAAGACGAACTTGGGATTCAAATAACTCGAAGCCGACATGCTTCTTCAATGATATCAACAATTTAACGGTTCCGAAGGACCAGAATAAGGTGATACAAGGTAATTATTTCACAGCTATACCACCCGCACCTACTGTGGTAATGAGAGACAGGAATAACGCAAAGTGTACCGCGTTTTCACATCTCTCAGCCTTGTTCCATTTAAGTCCAATGACGCATCCTCAGGTTCTTACTGCTGCCGGCTACTTGGGGTTCGTTACTTCGGGTAAGCAATATTGCCCCAAATGTCCACTGTTCTTTTAAATTCCGATCGATGTTAAGCTAGAGCACCCAATGACGACGATGATTGGCCAACAATGCGGCACCTTGATGACGTTTGTGAACTGTTATTTTACACTACCACCTAGTCGGGTGAGTCGACCACCACTGGGGAGGGACAGTATACATTGAGTATGAGTTGGCCATGGAACATGGGAGCCAGCGCGCTGGTCCGTAGCCAACCGTGCGTTCACGGATACATATTTTGGAAACTCTCACCAGACAGCTATTTAGTATTTTGATTCCAAGTTCGAAGTCTGTCTTCCAGGAGTTCGTCTATACCATGGTTCCCGAGTCCCCCGAATCGGTGTCTGAATCCTAAGACTTGAGGCTGGGAAGAATTTAAAAATGAGTGAATATATTTCCTTGGTACACCGTCGACATGCGCTAATTGTACAAGTGTCGTCATCTAAAGAAAAGCGACAGAGCTCATCCAGTATCTATTATACATCCGTTGTCATCTCGACTTCCAGAAGGATAGTCTTAGACCCTGTAGTCATTACATTGGACGAGGTCATCAGGTCTGAGCCATGCTCCTCGTGTCTTCTAAACTGGGGCGAAACGTGTTGATGGATTTTAAGATTTGAGCAAGCATGGACCTAGTGATTTAGGGTATTGCGGCGTGCAATGTGGGCAGATTCCAAACCAAACGACAGGTCCTGTAGATCCTGCTCTGTTAACTCCTTATCTTCCATGAATCCTGTCAATGTCCATCACTTGGCACAGAACTTCCAATCACGCCATACGAAGTGGAGCTGGCTTCAAATCGCACCATCTGATTGTGCACCTCCACGAAATCGCGTATGGGAGTTAGGATAAGCATGTGCATGCCCACTCCGATGCTGTCCCAGAACACACACTAACTTTCAAGTTATTTATGATCTGTTTAGGTGCTCGGCTAGTTCACTGCCTTACAATTTCCCTTTGGTGGCTGCCCTAAATGAGCCTCTTCCTTACTCTGTCATTCAATTTGGACAATTACCTATATTCAATTACAGGTAAATACGATATATTCAACCACCTTCTACCACTGTGGCTGACCCCAGGGCTACTTCTATTCGTTTACAGTTCCTAATTCTGATCAATGCCAAGCAATTGCACCCGGTAGGTTGATCGCATGGCTGTTTCCCCTACCCCGTCACATCCATTGCATACACTACACCTGAGAATTCTTCCCGGTTTGTAAAAATTGACTCCCAGGCCCCAGGGGAGATTCCAAAATCTCAAGACTGCACAAAACATGTATAAAAAACACACTAGTTTGGACAATATGTATTGTGTCAGGCCATGAGGTCCCTTGTGGCGGGTTGGTTGGCATGACTTCCAGTAAATGGAACAACAGTAGAGTGTGGCGTTCTGAATTGGACCCGCTTAGAAAAATATTCCATATCAACACCCAGAATCACGGCAATGAGTGTTCGATGGTGTGGTATTTGATGAAGCCTTGGAAGGTGGGGGCTTCTATTCACAAGCCACTATTGGGCTAAAGGTGTATGACACTGCCCCTTGGTGCGATTAGGAATTTTTACTCGAGAACTCACTGTTCGATTACCATTTCTGCCAAAAAAGAATTTATCCTATCATTGCTGTAGGTGCCGTAACAATATATTGGTTGTCAGTCCTTTAGGCCAATCGCTCTCTATACCAATAATTAACCTTGAGACCTCCGAGTCCGACTTGCCTCGGATTTGGTAGACAAGCAGTATCCAGGTGTTCCCAGTTATATGATCCCATTTTGTAGGCCCGGAGATTTGAAGTGCCGGTGGAATGGAGCCAAGATTAGATCTGACATGCCAACAAATCATCGTTGGTCCTCTGCCGGGTAACAGCGGATAACTCACGAAGGGTACTTGAGCTAAGTAGCGAGTCATTTCAAAGCACGGATGTCCGAGTTCATACGTGCTATAACTGAGCTTGGGAAATCTTTACTTCGTACTTCATAGTATGGCCTCTTTCGCATTTTTCGAAACATCAGGTACATTAAAGATATAAATAGATAGGCACGGACAGAATATAAATATAGATAAATCACAAAGCTTCATTGGTCTTCCCAGGAGTATGTATAAGTGGTGCCAATTAAAAAAGAAGATTAAACTGTGTGTTCATGTAACTCGAAGTGGAGTTGTGCCTTCAATAATACCAACTATAATTGAATAGTTCCGAAGAACCAAACAAGGTTCAAAAACCAGGACCAGCGCATACCGGGTTTTCACCAATATTAATAGCATTATATTGAAATGTGAATCTTGAAGAAAATTTGCGGCCGTCATTTATTATACCAATCAATGAAGCTGGGAGTTCTTCCGTAGTTAGTGGAAGAATTGGCCTCTGTCTGGGCAGGATACGGCAGGAATAGTGTGCCCGAAACTGGAATGAGTAATTTCCACTCTTTTCCTCATAAATCTGTGATCCATTTTAGCGTAACTCTGAAACATCACGTTACGATATAGGGTTATCATAAGTAGATGGTTAACTTTACGATTTCGGAAATCTAGGCTTCATCCAAGAATGCACAGCTCCATCCCAGGGTTGAGATATCATTCGCTCACATTGATCTTTTCAGGGCTGATGGTGGCTTCGTCGAGATCACAAAAACTGTTGACCCAGAGAAGCCGACGACAATGGTGACTATGCTCTCTAGAAGCGGTAGCCTACTGAGGAGCACTAGTGAGAACGTTCTCGCGCAGGCCGAAGCATCCCAGGCCAGACCCCCCCGGTAAACTGCAGCCCCGGGAAAACTTTCCTTTAGATGCTGGCATGTATATCATGACCTGTTGACGGTCTCTCTACCCCGATTCATCTTTTCACAAAGTAGTAACCTCGATGTAGACATGTCCGTAAGGTTTAAATTATGAAGGTGGCAGCTGTTGCAGGACAGGCTTATTGACCGGAAAACCGGAAATATCAACCTTGTCGTGTCTTGTAATATCTGCGAACCAGTTCCCCATAGAAAACTATGATAGAAATAATTGAGTAATCGAAAGAGATAAAGGGGGGAGGGGGGAGAGTTAGCACGTCTGCAATGTGGATAGACTGGGGGTGAGATATTTTAACTGCAGAAGTCTTGTAACAAGGACCTTTGCACAGAAGGAAGCACAGCGTCTGGTCGTTTGGAGAGAAGAAGTTAATATATTTAATATGTGTAAACGGGTAGACCGAGGGAGCACCATATTTCGGGCACGGACCAGCGCGGGCGTCAATACTGTTATCGATCCTAGGCTCTGGTTGGTTATTCGCTGATAGCAAACACATATCTGGCTTAACCAGAAAATGACGAACTCGTTAACACATCGGGAGCTAGTTCATTCGTTATGGGGACCTTGACTTGACTTGTAGATTGGAACGTTCCCTGATATACGAGTCAGTGACACTGCCATATGACTGCCCCCGGTAACCGAACTCTCCACAGGCAGCGAGAAGATGCGCCCGGAGAACGACGCCAAACTGTCTGGTTTTCCATTGTATATCTGCCGTTGTCCCCGGAGATCGTCTAACAGAGCACCGAATTGTGTTATATCAATGGTATCCGTAGATCCAGGAGATAGCTTTTGAGGGGTAGGATACACATCGTCCCAGCGTATAAGAGATAAACTGGATGTTGACATGGTAGGCTCTTTAAACCCGCAATCACGGTATAAGGGAACGTTGACTTTCGGAGCGCTTGAATTACTGGATCGGGATGATGTGGTTCTATTTGGCCCGGTCTGTCTGCACGGCTCGGGCCAAATAACGTGTTGCGTAAATTGCTTAGGGCAGCAGGCTTACTTAGCTTATTTAGTCAATGCCTAGTAGCTCTAAGTATCACAGCATGAGTACAACTGTTGTACTCATGTTGCGAACCATCCATCTGAGAGGGAAGTGAAAGTTTTATCAACGGTATCACAGGTGCGCGTGAAACCAGACTATATAATGAGTATCGTCACCTCTCTAAAAACACGAATATTATAGTCTGGCTACAGCCTACAGGAGACTACTGGAAACCCAACAAACCATGCCCACCCCTCTCTCCTTGTCCTCCAGCATCAGTGTCCTTATCTACTCGTCAAGTTTGTCGATGTGAACTCTCAGTGTTGCAAATTGGTTCAACAGCGCCCTTTAACTGCACAATGTGACGAGGCCAGTTGGTTCGCCGGAACCCGATAGTAAAAGTTGCCGGGAACGAGTAATGTGGTGGCGGAGCATCTTGGGGGTCGCCTGTGTTGTATGTTGGTAGAACTGAATAAGATAGGTGGGTTTCGTTCGTTCGACAGTCGAGAGATTGTTGAACCCGGGCCGGGTCGTAGGTACACGCCTGTGTAAGGAAGCGGGATCCTTGCACCTTCAGATGAGGCTGACAGTGTCCTGGTAACGCAACGATATCATCGCTGCAGTGAATCTGTAAGGGTTTCCCTCGTTCCCTCACCACAAACCGAGGACTATACTGGATGAAACACCTCGATATCGAAGGGCGCCATCGGTTCGGACGCAGACTAGAACTTGACGCGGCTATCATACTTTCAGATAACGCCCATTAGATCCTCTGGCGATGCGATTTCTCGTAAACTTGAAATCGGAATCAAATCTATATTCACCTTCTTGCCTCCCCATTCTTACTTCGTGCAATGAAGGTGGGATTAGTCTTTTCTCTTTTTCTATTCCAAGCAATAGAGGGGGACCTGAACATGGGTCGTTTCCAACTCCGACAGCAGTGTGGAGTCGAGGACTCATCCTGCAAGTTTGACAGTTCATGCCCTCTGAAAATACACTGTTCTGAATCAGTGGCGAGACAGGTGGATCAGAAAGAATGTTGATTTACGCAACATCGGGAACATGATCACTCCTAATAACCAAAACTCGCGGAATTGATGTGGTGCGTGAATCGGGAAAGCATGTCGAATTAGAAAACCTGTGGAGCTTCACCTGGGCGGCGACATCGTGTGAAA
>CEMJ01394235.1:4198-19473 GCA_900068955.1 Clitocybe nebularis | reverse complement strand
TCCTAGTCTGTGGCTGATAATTCTGGAAGCCCCCATATGCTGCTCCAACCCGGAGATCTAGTTCTCGGGAAAATATCAGATGCCCAGGCAGCAAGATGCGCCTTCTGGAGTAGCATTTCCGCAGAATTGAATATGTGATATATATATATGATGACTGGGGATCCTTGGTGTTTTTTGTAAATAAACTTACCTGTTACCTGAATGCGCAAATGAAAATGGATTCAGCAAAGTCAAGTTAAGGCCATAAACCTGGGACCTTGTGGGCTAAGCAAAGACATAGGCGACCGAGAAATGCCTGGTATCAGCTAGAGCCCATGTTCATAGGGCTTGCCGTTTCACATCAAGTCCGGATATTTCGCGTCGTCTTGGCTCGATTATGTGAGGCTATGCCCATATTATGCCTTTTCGCTATGGATGTTGGCGTTATCTTGTAATATATCACCACCTTCTATGTTGCACCATAGGTTTTCACTCAGCAGCTTGTTGATGCATTCGTCTGTCTCGAAGCTGAATGAATGTTGGTACGCCGATGCAAAAATGGGGATACGATGATGCCCATCAGTACCTATGGAAAAATCTATAATGAATAAGAGGATGGATAGGAAAATTCAAAGGACAACCAGTTAATTTTGCAGGATCGAATATCGTTGGGTTGTCGATGCTCGTTGAACCCCACTACGGCAGACGATGCTTTTCGCAAGGGAGTGCTGAGGTTTTGATTCATGAGTTATATGTTATCGGGAACTAGCAGAGGTATAAGGGGTTGTTCAAGCTGAAGTGCAAGTAATCAAAGGTCCAGAATCTAACATTACTCACTACATGTCGTTATGATTACTTGTCTTTTTTCATGTAGTTTCGAGTCGCCCTGGTTGATGGAAAAGTTAGTGGCGTAAACGTGCACCGAACTTCAACTTCAAATCTTAACATATGCGGCCAGTGCGGGACCGAGTTCCGATTTTAACATACAAGCGGGCTGTCGACGTTCTGCAACAGGATCCATTATAGTGATATCCCGGATCCCAGGGAAGACTTCGGCGGAAGTAAAATAGATTTAAGGTACGGTGGGCACCCACCTAACATAAATATATGTTTGAGTTGACTTCTACCAAGTTCACAGTACGTCCTTTCTGACCCGGCCCGTTGTTGGTGACAAGCCTCCCGACTGTTTGAAAGTGAAACATATACTGAGCGTTGTACGTGGTACGAGTAACTCAGGGGAGAGTAGAGATGATGATGGGATCTTGTCACTACTGCGAAATGTGTGTTTCTTCCTAGCAAACGAACGAACAAACCTTAAACGCATCTTTTAGTTCCACGCAAGTGCTGTCCTCAAGGGACCAGAGGGTTCGCGTTCCCACGCCTGACAGCAACGCCAGTGCCGATGTAAAGGTATGTATGAACACCGTGCATCTGATGTTTCCTTTGTGTGAATGTACGTTACCTAGGCATGATTTAAGAATGGGTGTTGTCATAAAATAGATAGAGCTTAGTATGTTCCTGGCCCGAGCGCATCGAAATCCAGATAACATCACTAACGCATTCCCGCTTCCAACGCTATTAGGAGATCAATGGACCGTTGCAAGTAGTAGGCACTTGAAACATGCCGACTTGATCAGGAGGAACGATATAACTATAGTAAAGGTATCAAGCGGGCATGTTTAATATGTACTAGCGTTCAAATTCTTAAGACCTGACAACAAATCTTATTAGTGTTTGACCAGGGGGCCTTGGGATTCGGCAAGATGTGCCTATCAGGAATTGAAAAGTTTAGGGCAATGTAATGAATATTAGTGAAGAGGGCGAGGCGGTGTTGGTTGTAGCGGGCCGGTTTGATGCTGTCGTGGCAAGTTTGGGTGCCAAGAGTCCTTCCTTCGCGATTAACCACCACCACCGACAAAATCTTCCTTCAACCATGGCAGAGCCAACAAAACAAGAGACAGATCAAATTTTCAAAGTTTTAAAGGCACAGAAGGCTAACAAGGTACCTCGATATTTGCAGCGGATGGGTTCTGGTAAATGCTAAACGCTATACAAAAAAAGTCCTGCTTTGATTGCAGTGCTCGGAATCCAACATGGTCAAGCGTAACATTCGGTGTATATATTTGTCTGGACTGCTCTAGTGTGCATAGAAATATGGGCGTTCACATTAGTTTTGTCCGGTGAGTGTCCTAGGCAATATGCAACTCTAACAAATGCTGAAGCCGGAAGTAGATCAACGAACCTCGATTCTTGGCAGCTCAGCCAGATGCGCACTATGAAAGTGGGTGGAAATGCATCTGCTACGGAGTTCTTTACGAAACACGGCGGATCTTCTCTGCTGAGCGACTCGGACACCAAAAAAAAATATTCGAGTCGCGTCGCTGAACTATACAAAGAAGAATTGGCTAGGCGTGCAAAGGACGATGTCGCCCGGTTTGTGAGATCTATCTTCTTACACCCCCGCCAGCTAATTTCCTCGCAGTTTCCCTGGCGGGATCCACGTCGATGGGGCGGAGGCATCTGTCAGCCCTCCTACGAAGGAAGAGACGGAAGATGACTTTTTCGACTCGTGGTCCAAACCCTCCACACCCAAGACATCTGCGCCGGGAACACCTAGGATCGCTACCCCACCCATTGTCGGACGAATACCGTCAGGATCGAGCTCAACAACAACAAACGCACCACCTGCCCCCCGCACCATAACATCGTCTTCTGCTGCCCGCCCCGCCAGGCTCGGCGGCGGCACTTCACGGCTCAACTCTGCTTCATCCGCGTCATCCACAACCTCCTCCGTCCCCAAGAAATCAAAGCTCGGGCTGGGCGCATCTAAAACCAAACCAGTGGACTTCGCCGAGGCAGAGAGGAAAGCTTTGGAAGAGGCGGAACGGATCAAGCAGCTTGGGTACGATAGACAGCGGGAAGAAGAAGAGGAGAAGGCGAGGAAAGAGGCGGAGGCGCTGAGGAAGGCGAATGAGATTGGTCTCAAAGCGAATCTTACTGCCAATACCAGCAATGGCACATCCTCCAAGTCTAACGCGACCAGTGCTAAATCTGCTGCGTTTCCTCGGTTGGGCTTTGGTGCTATACCTAGTGCCGGGGCAGCTGCTGCCGTCGCTGCCGCTGCGACCTCACGACCGAGGTGAGTTTCATCACTTATCTTCCACCTATTATCTACTCCAACATTTATCTCTTTTTCTTCCCCCCCCCGATCATGTAGCTCCACCCCTGTCGCAGACGACTCGCCCACCGTAGCACGAGAAAAATTCGGAAACCAAAAGGCCATCTCATCCGACATGTACTTTGGACGAAACTCGTACGATCCAACCGCCGTCAATGAGGCGCAGTCAAGGCTGCAGAACTTCCAGGGCGCGACGTCGATCTCGTCGAACCAGTACTTTGGAAGGGATGAGGAAGAGGAGGGGCACCTTACTGATCGGAGTACAGAGGGGTTGTTGGGGGACGGAAGTCTTGCGGGGCTGGAGATTGCGGCCAAGGATGCGCTTGCAAAGGTTTTGGCGAATCCGGACGTGCAGAATGTGGGTGAGAGTATCAGGTCTGGGGCTCTTAAGGTTCGTTCGCGCTGTCGATTCTAGTGCTTGTCGCTGATCACCCTGTTTTACTTCTTTTACACAGCTTTCTGATTATCTAGCGCAGATGTCTGAGCGATAGATTGTAGTTGAGCTTCTGTAGATATGACAGTAGCCGACTGTTAGAGCCATGTGTGTGTCTTTGGATGTTTCCTTATAATTTTAATTTCTTCTTGGGCCAGCATTGTGTATCTTACCTTTCGCTTATTCGTTTTGATTGTTGACTCTGGCTGAGCCCGCCCACTGACTGGGGCCGGGGCCACTGACCCAGTATCTCAGGGCGTCTAGCAATTTTAAATCTAAAAGTGCAATATAACTGGATGTCGACTGGGCAAGCTGGGTTTTGCAGAATCTGTCACAGTCCCAATATCACTGGTCGTTATTGACAAAGTTAACAGAGTTCCTCCGGTGTTGANNNGTTGACTAGTAACTACTTCTCGAGGCCGTGTTACAAAGTTGATTATTGATTGGATAGAGTGGCTTTGCCAAACAAATCTCTCGCTGAGAAACTTCGGCGTTCGCAGCACATGAGAAGAACTTGAAGCGGCGATCTGTGACGACAGGTTGGTGGCTGGAGTTATCGCCGGTATAGTTGCCTTGGACCTGAGTTCCTTTTACTTGATTTGGTATGTGAATTTGGAATTCTCCGGTAGGATAACGACTCGGACATTCAGCGCCAGCAATCATGGGGTTTCTGACGCTATCGGTGCGAGCATACCGCGGTCAATCCGAGGCTCAATCCAAACCTCCTTCGGGCCCAGGCCCCCGATCCTAGCTACCATCTATCAAGTGGAAAACGGACTTCTCCTGGTCATACTTGTTGACATCGATATAGTTTATGAAATTCGTCATCATCAAATGGATGAGCATCATCAGCCTAGCCTTGGCAATCGGATAAGGTGAAGGCGATTACGTCACAAATGTTGAATTTTGAACAAATTCGACGTTTGAAGTCGAGTTGAACAGAGTTTAACGCTTTAGCTCTTTTTCAAATGACATTCGAAGTAGGTTTCAGGTTCTAATTGACATCACATACCCATATGATCACGAACTATAATTTTCCCTGTCTAGGTTAAATTATTTCACTGAACCACAATCACAAACGGGTTTCTGCTATCTATCAATCAATCGATACCTGAAGAGTAAGTCATATACCTTTTAAATTCTTGTGTTAATCATCGCTCTACGGAGAAACGGCAGTTTATCTGGTTACCGGTTTTGACTCGAGGCTGCCCCAAGTTGCACTATGTGAGCAACATGTGAGTCTTTCTCTGTTTTGAAGATAGATATGGCCGATCACCCAGGCTCTTTTGACATCAGAGATTGGCGCCGACATGCTGCCCACAAGGTGTCTACGTGTCCGTATCTTACACGCGCATTCCTGAGTGCAGCGGCGTCTCGTGGCAATGATAATAAATACATGACACTCATATCAATCCTCCTGATTATCTAGATTCCCTAATATGCTCTACCCCACACACGCCACCCAACCAGTAATTGCCGTGTGTTCCCAAGATTATATGATCGCCGTTGCAGATACGATGGCTTCAGGCACGTCTTCGCCGATAAGATGTCCGACTATCTGATGCCTTTTCTAGACGTCGACGTTATTTGTGTGCCTATCACGGTCGAAAAGGCCATACCGCTCCGCCACGCCGTTCTATGGCCTGACGCGCCTATATCACATGTGGTTCTCCCTGAGGATGAGAACGGATTACACCTGGGTGCCTTTGTTCCCTCTCGGGACCTTCCAATCGCTGTCATCTCTCTCTTTGTCGAGTCGGCGCCTACCGGGAGCGGCATAATATTCAGTAGTTGTGAGGCCGAGTCCCTACAAGTGCGATTCCGAAAATTTGCGTGCGATCCAGTATACCAGGGCCGTGGAATCGGATCGAAGCTTCTTCAATACTCCTTATCGGCCGCTCGATCCGAGTTGAATAGCAGTCTAGTTTGGTGCGATGCAAGGATGACGAGCTGTGATTGGTATAAGAAACGAGGTTTAGTTCCCTTTGGAGAGTCCTTTTTCAAAGGCTCCGTGGAATGCATTCGAATGTACATCAATATTTGATTTGACGGCTCTCCTTGGAGAGACCATGCGGCCCAAGTCATCGATGGCTTGGGAAAAATGAAAGATAAAAGTTCGTCAATTTGCGATTTCCTTAGGTTGTCAATGGCTGATGAGATTTATCGGATCATCTCTGACTCTAGATCTACGTTTTTGTAGATACCGTTTAGGAAGTAGTTAACCTTTGAAATGTAGAGCGGAGTTGACGGAGGGGCCAGATCTGATCATTGCTTTCGGAATAGTCCTTTGGCGAAACGTGTAGAGGTTTCTGTTATTTCAGTCAGTTCTACCTTGTTACTCCTTTCCACGTTTTTCTCTCGCAGACCACGTGTCTACTCCTCTCTACAGTTTTTTTGCGCCATTTAGAGTCACAAGTCCAAGAAATGAACGGCCGCCCGTGCCCGTGTTGCGTATTCAATTTGATATCCTCATCGCTCTCATTTAAGCCGCTCTTCGGCAGCCCATGATACCACTCATACCTCTTTCTGGAAAGATGATTTCCCTAAAACACTTCATTCCGCCATATCCCGGGAACACTGTCCCGGTCGGAGTTGATGTCATAAGTTTACGGGGGAGATAGATCCTGAAGGTGCGTTTTCCAGCGCTCCGCTGCTCATGGGGCAATGTAAATAGGAGCCCTGGTCAAATGGACTTACTCCGATATTACGGAGAGTTAAAGCCCCCGGTTGAGTTCCGGCGCCTCGATAGATGTATCAACGTGCTCGTTGCTTTGTATGGGCCAGAAGCGAGGTGGCGTTGCCCACTGTATTATTGTGGCAATTTGAAGGCACTGTGTGTAAAATTCCAAGCAAGCACCCCTTCATAAGCTCCGACCGTCATCGATAACAGGCAAATGGCCTTTTGGAACTCCTCAAGATTTTCGGCATCTTGCAGCCCATGGAATGTATAAAACCCCAGTATAAATGCTAGTAAACTTCAGCTGTCTTCCCCCACTACTCTTCTGCTCTCCTATTCTCATTGACAAGTGTGTACAGTCCTATACCGGTCTGTACGCTGTATGTCATTATTTTGTTTGGGCTCTTGTGGCCTCGGGGTCGTTGTCAATGTCGCTCCTCTTCCACTCGGCTATGATCAAAGACTTACAATGCTTCATTGTCGCAGTCGGCTTGATGCTGTTGTCTTTGTTCATAGCCAAAATACTGGGAGTGGGGAGGAGCGTCGTTTGCACCTTCACCAGCCTTCGAGCTGCTATTTCTTTTCTGAATCCTTATTTTCGTCGCTCTCTCCATTTCTATTGTCGTCTTTCTGTCCCTCTACGATCATTCGGTCTAAGGAATCGGTTGGTCAATGGACCATATGGCCTAGATGTGGTACACAACACAATCTTCTGCATACAGTGATTCAATTCGTTCGACCTATTTTAAATTCTCATCCTATGTATTGGAATCATTACTAGAGAATGAATTACATATATCTAGTTTGAATCAATTTGAAGCAGTTCTAGAGTTGACCATTATATACACTCAGTGGTGAGTCTCAGTGACGAGTTATTCGAAGGCAAAAATAGTATCAACGTTGTGACAAGGCCCGAAGACTGATGGAGGTTTCTTCCATGCTGTCATGCGGGCATTCTTCCGCATGGCGCGACTATACATCAGCCAGTCAGAGACTTGAAACCCGGGTGGGTGAGTCGTGGATAATTCTGGACCCACAAGTCGGTGCCGTCTTCCTGGAATAGACTCCAAGGTTTCTTAGATCCCCATCGTCATTTCAACTGCCAATCTCGCATGACGTCGCCGATATCTACTCGTGATGGGGAAGAAGCCCCGGGTGAGACGGATTTCCTTGCCACAACTGGCAGGGGAAATTTAATGTGATTTGCGGAGGGTAGGGAGGGGGTCGGTAAAAAATGACACGCCTCATGGAGCACACGAGGGTGGGATGGACTATCTGGTACACCGTGAAACGGCGGAGCAACAAAAAACCAAAATAGGAGGACTGAGCGATGTTGGAACTATATCAGTAGCTCCCTATGTGACCCGCGGACGAGAAGTCGACAAGAAATGCTTGAAAGGTCTATCATCTCTAACGAGTTGCTAGTCGAGGGGGGTAAGACCTTTATGGTATGATTATTTCATTTGCCTGACCTGTGGGCAGCGCTGGGCACATGCTCAACATCTGCTGATCACACTGGCGCCCCATAGGAACGGGAAAAGGTGTAGTATTCCCACTACCACTAGTGAAAACCGCTCCCGGTCCCGGTCCGAACCGCCAGCTCATAACATTTAATCTCCATATTACTGCCAGGAGTAAGACGTCTCCTGGTGAGCTCAGAATCATTGGCGCCAGATTTTATTTATGTGACAAAACCTTGTTACTGACGATTCGTGGGAGTTCCAAGATATCGAACGGAGCTTGAGAGATAGGGTGATTTCAGGCATCTGCTCCTCTACGTGTGCTAATAAGGATAGAAGCAGCCACTAGAAGTGGGGCTATAGGTATGATTCTACCGTTCTCCTCTAGGATTGGTAGGTATTGCTGGTGCACGGTGCGGAGGTGATGGGGTGTTCGTCTTCTACGTAGGTGTGGACACATGATAAGATGGAAAAAACATAAATCGGTTGATTTAGTTAGCGAGGCACGGAATATCAGCCGGAATGCCTAGGTAGTGTCGCAGATAGTTTCAGGCCAGCGTCCCTACGGATCCCAACAGATAAAGTTTTAGATTTACACGGGATCTTGGTCTATAGCCTGATGTGTGAGTTGGCGCATGATTGGCCCATGCTGGCATAGGTATGATGGCACCCTAGTGCATTAGAGCCGTGGGTTCTTTTTGTTGCTCCACAGGTGAATCACCCTAGCCACGAGAATAGGAAGACTAGCGCGTATTTCATGTTTAGTCGTTAAGAAGCACCAATCGAATGTTAAGCCTGGGAATTTCGAAAACACAAACAATGGAGTTATCGTTAGAATGACAACGGGTCGATTTGGACGTTTTCGATGTTGATATCCGGCTCCAGTTAGAATATGATACGGTTTGAAATCCTGGTCTGTGCAAATGGGCGTAATTCAATGCCACTGATGGTCCAAAAATTTGGCGAATTTAAGAACAGGCTAAGGTAACTCAGTGTCCGAGCTACACCCAAAGCAGGGAGGTTGGGTTGGGTTGGAGTTCATTAACAATCTTGAAGAGCCAAAAGGAAAGGTTACTTCAATCACCCTTTGACAGCCGAGCCATAGCATGGGATGGCTGTCATTACATAAGCACTCTTCCTCTTCTCCCCTACCACCATTATTCATCAAGTTCTTGTATATTCTATCACATCTCGCGTAGTATGGACGCCCGCCTCCGTCGTGTGAACAAGGAGATAGCTGGTAAGTGAATGAATTCCAATATCGACTGATAAAAACTTCATCTGTCGTGGCCACTGGTTAGATTGCAAGAATGACAAGACGTCGAATATCAAAATTGACCTTATCGACTCTTCACCTTTTCATTTAAAAGGATCTTTTCCAGGTCCTGATGGCACACCATACCAGGGAGGTCACTTCGAAGTTGTACGTTAGTTGTAATCGGGGATGATCTCAGGAACACGCTCATAAATCGATTAACACTAGGATATCGTCATTCCCGAATCATACCCATTTCAACCTGTGAAAATGAAATTTATTACCAAAGTCTATCACCCAAATGTTTCCTCTGCGTCCGGCGCGATCTGTCTTGATATCTTGAAAGATGCCTGGTCGCCGGTGCTCACCCTAAAGTCGACCTTGATTTCATTGCAGAGCCTGTTGTGCTCACCTGAACCGAACGATCCTCAGGATGCTGAAGTAGCGAAGCATTATACAACAAGCAAGGGCAGCTTCGAGGACACTGCGACTTATTGGACACAGATCTACGCAGGCGGTCCTGGACCAAAGGAACAAAAGGGCAAGGGCACAGCGTCCAAAGTAGAGACAAGAGATGAGGTTGCTATGGCAGGTCTAGAAAAGGCTCATGTGGACCAGTTTGAGGCTCTTGGTTTCCCGAGAAATAAAGTGGTACGTTGTCTCTTACCTTCGTTTTATCTTAGCATCAACCAACCACCAACCGTATTCCCAATATAGATCGATGTCCTTCGTCGACTAAATTACCGTGGTGCAAATGTGGCGCAGCTCACGGATGATAGAGTCGTTGAAGAGCTCTTGAAATGATCGGGGGTCATTTCAGTCGATGTCACGGATTTACGAATTTTGGCTCATGTAGCATGGTTTCTGGATTGTATCGCTTTTTGTTGTATCAATTGAAATCTCTCACTCTCTGCCCCTGGGCCTCGGCGCTGTTTCATCTGTTTGCTAGAATACGAATGTTGCTTCCGCTCACCCAAAAGTGATGCGATAATGGTATAAGCAACTACGGCGGTTCACTCGGGTCGCCCTACACCCTCAAGTATGTCACTCATGTCATATCCGTTTTCTGACGCTTAACATGCCCTCTACCATCTATAGTTCCCGTCTATGATCGAGGGCCAGCCTACGTTTGGACTGCCTCCATTGAACCTTAATGTGTGCCCGGGTTTCCGCCAGTTTCTTGGGGCTATAACGACAAAGAACACAAACTGAAACTTCCGACATGCCCCACTTGTGACCAAACCCGTGGTTTGGTATACTTGTCGGCGCTCTTCTACACTCTCGTGCCGGAATCTTTTTGACGTAATGGTCATGTCCTTATCACGTATTCTTCACGTACAATGGTTCGAAAGAGGACAACATTCTGGGGCGTGCCCGTTTCCTATGGCCTGGCTCGTGATAAAAGCTGTGTCTAATTGTTTCGAATTGATACTCTAGGCGCGACGGAATCGATCATCAGATAATTTTTTTAGGGAGAGAAGGAGCCCCATTGAAAGAATGGGAAAAACGAATAAATGTATTGGTCACAGGCCCACGATCGCATGCCGGCCATCAGTCGATGTGAGCTCCCATTCGAGGGTCAGGTGTGCTTTCTCTTGGGGCTGTAGAGAAAAAACCCAGCTCACTTTCCCATCCTTTCCCAACGACTCTGGATCAAGCTCATCAGAGCCCTCCCATTGTGCAATGATACCTTTCCCTACATCTATCGTAGGACCTGAGAAATCTTTCACAGTGTGTTTACTGGCGCCAGGTGTATCCGGCACAGTCAGTGGCGGGCTGGTCAGCTTTACGGTCAAGTTCGGATCCTCCGTAACCGGTATTTGGTCGATCACCTTGACTTTTACAGCGATCGTCTTACTGTTGAAAACGGTCATGAGTTGTGTGAAGGCTTGTGTTCTCGCCGGCCTCCAATAACGTTCAGTTTCAGTCGAGTGGCTGGATCTGGGGTGATAAGCTATTCGGAGAGACGAGTCGACACTTATTTAGTTTAATGGTGAGCATGGTCCGGTCAAGGAAATAAGCCCGACATACCCTAGATCCAGGTCAAATGTCTCTTGAGGACTTACTGCGGGCATAGACGACTTGCATGTAAAACTCCCGTCAACGAACACATGAGCAATCCCCTTCAGCAGTGGAAATTCTGAATTATTGATGATTTTTGCCTTTTGGAGGCAAGTGATGCGTCAGAAGAATCACGGTACTGTAGAAAGATATGAACCTTTAGGTACGCCCTAGGATCCCGCTTGGGAACTGCTATCCATGACAGTGACCCGCTCAAGGTCAACTGGGTTATAACAACATTATGGGCCGAGCCATCGCTAGGTATAGTGATGAGGTCCGGAACATGGAACGTCGCGGAGAATATGCCTTTTGAAGGCGTTACGGAACTTAAGTTTTTTGTCATCGCCTCTGGTTCTTTAGGACCGGAAGACCGTGTCATATTTGGCTCCTCATCTGGAATTAAAGCTTGGGGCCTGACACCCCTGAACTGACTTGGTTCCGATGATTGCGGTGCTGTGGATGTCCGATTCACAGTGAGTAGGTTATGATATCGCTGTTGCAAATGTATATTCCACGGATTTAGGATGGGGGCATTTGTTCCGAATGTCGGGTTGAATGTTTCAAGTGTTAAAGGTACATTCTCCCAAGGCTAAATGGATGGCGAAACAAACGCTAAGTCCGAATCTCGATGAGTAGGGTCAGGGGACGTGCCTCAGCTGTATTTTGCGATATTGACGCCTGATATATAACCGAAGTAAGCGCTCCACTGGTGGTGTCCGTGTCAACCCTGACATCATATCTTGCATTCCAGTTGGCATTATCAACAGCTTTAGCGCCGTCAGTAAACGATCCAAACCCGGGGAAATTCTTACCATAGACAACTGTGATCTCCACGTTATCATTGGAAGTCGAAGAGACATCTATTCCCACTTGTATCCTCAAAGCGTCTCCAAAGGTCTGTCCAGCGATGTTTTTGGGGTCGTCCTCGATCTCCTTATCGATTAAGCTTAGTTGTTCCGTAGCTTGCAAGACTTTGTTATCAATGGGTCTAGCAAACGTGCCGTAAGCCTCCAGAATTTTGGTGAGCTGTATCACATCGGTCTTCTGGCTATTTAATGTATCCAGGTAGGTTCTGAAGCACGAGAGGGAATCTCTTAATCGCTCGATGACTTTCTCGGTTTGTGCTCTCTTAAGCAGGAGAGCCTTCATCGTAGGTGATGTCGTGGTGGTTGGACGGGGAGTCTCCGAGATAGTGACGTTACGGATTATTGCTGATCTATTGCTATTACCTTCTACCCTACTCAATTCATTAGGTTATTGGAAGAAGCAGCTACGGCTGTCACAAACCTCAATGAGTCTTTATCTGCAACGGTCGGAAGGCCAGTGATGTTAATCCTGTTCGAGCCACATTTAACAGGGAACTTGAAGAGTCGGGTGACCTCTGCTCTCCTGGGATGGAGTTTGACGTTGGTGATTGAACTATGAGTAAAAGATACGAGATCGATAACATTTGTCTCCTTATGAGGCATGTGCATTTTGGTTGCTGGTGGTAGGAGTTGGGATATTTCAAACCTGGGAGGCGAGCGTATTTATACCCGTTGCCTCATTGGAGCTGACAGGTAATGGCGCTAGACACGAACACGCGGCTGATATTCTTGCCATATTATGCAGTATCAAGCATCAAGCATTACACTTGGTTCGGCGACGAGGTAAAGCCGAGGGTTTTTACTATCCCACTGCCACAGGCGCTGGAGTATACTGACCAGATCAGTGCAGATGCTGTATGTAACAGTATAGAAGAGCATATGGCGCTCCAGTGGATTCGTTGTTACAGTAAGCAAGCCGAGATTCCAGAGCGCTGAAAAATATTGGAGCGATGTCATTATGAGCGCCAGTGTTGGACAGGCCAGTGCAAGTCTAATTTTGAGGAAATTTAAGTCCCATCACGTGATCGCTTAGTGTTCCGATATCTGCGCTTGCTTCCTTGCAGCCTCCCATAAAAATATATTTTCGCAACACGCATGGCACCTCACTACTGCTAGATCATAAACTTATCAAGCAAGGCAAAACCAACATCGCATAAGTAGACTTCAATCGACTCACGATAGGCTGTGCATAGAGCTAGCAATGAGCCGATGTACTCGAAAAGGGTGTGGGCGAGATTTTGTACAGGGTAGCACCGATACTTGTACATACCACTCAGGTTCACCAGTAAGCCCATTGCTCATCGATTAGACCCGTTGTTCAAGTTTTAAATCATAAATAGGTATTTCATGAGGGCCTTAAGTCTTGGTCTTGCTGCTCCGACCTGAACAAACCCGTATTGGAATTTGATGAGTTCATGAAGATACCAGTGCGTTCCATTCAAACTACGAGGACATAAGTATAACGACCTAAAATATACAGGGGTGTACTGAGACCAGTGGTCATACAGCTGATATTCCTGAATCAGATAATCTGGTCAAGCCATTACCCAAATCTAGCTTCACAATCTCAGAGTCGGCTTCCGGCCAAGAGATCTACTGTGGTGCTGGTATCCAACATTCCATTCCCGTACCCGCGTCGACCACGCCCCCTCCACCTGCACTTATTGTTGAAGAAGAGGATGATCTGGATGCTGTTATTGAGCCAGGCACGAAGTGTCGGCGGAATGGATGCGATTGCTTGTTCATAAGCAACGAGGTCAATAGACAGGATGATGGAGAGGCGTCTGTATGCACTTATCACCCAGCACCGGTGAGGATGCTGGGCATTCGATGTGTTTATAATTAACCTGTCTTTTGGGTTATTAGCCGATCTTCAGAGAAGGAAGCAAGGTTTGTCTAGATTATGTTTTGTATTTTTAGTTCTAATCATCCATATACAAGGGCTATCTTTGCTGTAAACGTCGAGTTCTCGAATTTGATGAATTCCTCAAAATACGAGGTTGCAAAACTGGACGCCACATCTTCTCTCCAATAGTTACGAAAGAAGTGGTATGTTCTTCAAATCAAGGTTGTGTGAGACTCGTTTAGTCAACCATTATCAGACTGAGGAAATGGTAACTTGTCGTGTCGACCATTACCAAACAAGGGATAAAGTTCATGTCTCCGTATTTGCGAGACAATCGGACAAAGAACGCAGCAAAATAATATTTGATGAGAAACAGGTATTAAAGTTCTATCTTTAAGATACATTAGTGTTTACAGTGTATGATATCGATATGAAGGTTACGGTCGATCTTCACCTTCCAGGAGCAAAGCGATTCACCCGCGTTTTGGATCTATTTGGACCCATCGATCCAGCACAATCGACTTCCCAATTCTTCGGCACAAAGGTCACGATTTATTAATGACGCAGTATCATTTCCTGGCCCGGACTAACATAGCTACCACCAGGTTGAACTGCACCTTCAGAAGGCAGATGCACGTAGCTGGACTCTCCTTGAGAGCACCGCTCAAGATCACAGTCATATCAACCTGACCTTCGGAGTCAGTGGTAGGACAGGTACCGTCGGTGCGAAGGAGGTGGTCCTTGATGAAACCAACAAGGCTCGGAAGAAATAGATGATTTCATGTAGTAGTCCTAAAAATCAAAGAAAACACACCAACGGACCTACTAGATATTGCGAATATCAGCTCGGCACCACATTTTACGTTTGCAATGATAAAATACAAAGTAGACGGTTAACTGCCATATTAGAACTCGCTCATAACCCAACAATTTCAGTGCGGAGTGGGGCTGTAACTTCCCATGAAAGAAGCAGGTTGATCTTTCCTTGAGACGGTACGCTGCAAAGCCAGTACAAATTCCCATCTTTTCCCAACACCTCCATATCGTAATCTTGTTCATCAGCGCCCATCCACTGAGCGACTACTCCGTCGCTAATTTTCACCGCTGAGGGTGCACGGACCCCTCCTCCCCCTACTTTTCTGATTGAGGGAGTTTCAGGGCTCATAAGGTTGGGGCTAACGAGCTTCACCGCAATCTGCGAGTTCTCGGACACTGGCAATTGGTCGATGATCTTGAGGTTGTCAATTGCGGTCGATTTAGTGTTGAAAATAGTGATACGTTGGGAGAAGGCGTGGTTAAATGCCTTGGTATAAAATCCAGTGCGGGAAACCTTCTTAACACGAGGGTGGTATGTCACTCGAATGGAAGGATCTAATCTGTAGCAATAGATTTTTATGAGGATAACGAAACAGTGTTCAAGAGATCGTTTACCCAAGAGGGCAGTCAAAGCTTTCTTGAGGGCTCACAGGTGGGACATCTGACCGAGAAACAAAGCTTCCATCGACATAAACACTGGCGAC
>CEMJ01394228.1:7608-24371 GCA_900068955.1 Clitocybe nebularis | reverse complement strand
CCATCTCGCACGCCTATGGTGATCTCCTGAGGCTTGACACCGGGGAGTTCAAAAGTAGCCACAATGCGAGAAGATAATGGGTCATCCACAACATCTACTCTGGGGGCGAGTTAGCTACGGGAACGAGAACACGAACGAATTGAACTAACCTTGGTTTAAACACCGTTTGAGGAGTGGTAAGTCGGGCTCGTTTAGCGACGGTCTGTCGACATAATAGAAGAGCATGCTCATGAACGAGACGCTTGAAATCGGGATGTGCAGTAAGGGCTTTGAGCTGATCATTTCCCTCCGTCTCGACACTGGGGCGCTGGGTAGGCTGGCGAATAGTTTCTGTTACCCTAGAAGGTTGCATTGCGATTGTGGAGTCTGGCAAACCATTGAACTTGACCTTTATATCCTGCCGGGTCGGAAGATGCCGAGCCGTGTTTGGAGCACACAAGACGAGTCATCATCTCTTACAGATCTCGGATGAACATACAAGCCTGATCCGTTATGTGGAGGCCCCAATCGATCCGCCGAGAAACGACTCGAACAGGTCCACGTAGACGAGGCTGTGCTACATCGACGGCACTGGACCAGAAACTGCCGCCTGTTTTTCACGAGCTACGTCAGATAAGCAGACACCGGAGACGTCAGGCAAAAAGCACAGTCAGCTAGTTGAAGAAGAGTCATGAAGGATATGGCTGTGAGTTGACGGTGACTAAGTAAGTCGGTGACTGTTTCCGAGAGGATTCCGTCAGAGGAATTTGGCATTGAGGCTAAAGCCAAATAGGATCAAACAAAGGTGGGGCTTGCCGGCATGGCGTGCACGTGGAAGATACGGGCGAGTTGGTTTTCAGCTCTCAAACGCACAACAAAAAGGATCGACCGCACCGCCATTCACTAGTTTTCAAGCTATGAGCAAAGTAGTCTTCGGTTGGTGGCGCTCAACATGTTCTCGGTGCAAGGCTTTCTGACAAGTTATGCCACCCAGTGGGCAATGTGCCCTACAATATGGGAGAAGACCAGTTGATTGATGTTTTCAAGTCCGTGGGACAAGTCATTGGATTTAGGTATTGTCATTCAGTGTGATATCTCGGTATAACGTGACTGTACAAACTTAACTCTTTAGGCTAGTATTTGACAGAGAGACAGGGAAACCCAGAGGTTATGGCTTCTGTGAATTTGCGGGTACATCAATCTATTTTTTTGTGTAAAGTCATGGATTCCGTCTGACTCAGAAGTCTAACCCCATCATCAACCTTTCAAATATTCAATTCAACCTCAACCTCAACCGTTCCGCTCAAACCTCATCAATACCTGTAATATCATATCGAAATCACGCTCGCACGTCCGATGTGTTTTCCCCATATGTCTGATATTTGTCTTCATGCAATCGAACGCGTCTTACTATCAAAACACCTCAAAACGCACCCACAAAATGAAAAGATCACGAAACGGCTGCATCAGCTGTTCGAAACCTGAACAATACCGATGTTGGCGGTCGGCCCCTCAGAATCGATCTTGCGGACTCAGATCCATTCCTTGAGGGAAAGACCACTGTACGGGGAGAACTCATGGATGGTGGTGTTCCTGGACCATCTGAACCTCGCTCGCAATGGCGTTCCAGTGGCTCAAATGATTCAAGAAATCAAGACCCCAATTCTATTCTTGCGGGACTCCCGCCCGGAATTCAAGTCGTAAAAGGCGCTTCAGCGTTGGACCACATCAGTCAGACATTGGCCGATATGCAACCGAGTCAGTTAATGGAAGTTCTGGCTCAGATGAAGGTAAAAACAACGTCTTCGCCGCAAACAAGCTCTTAATAATTCAATGCCATGCGGGATCTCCCAGGCATTCGTAATCACTCATCCAGAGCAAGCAAGAATATTATTAGTTGCCCATCCTCAGCTCGCATATACACTCTTTCAAGCTCTCGTTCTAAACAAAATTGTAGACTCTACGATTCTGCAACGCATGCTAGAGGCAACGTCAGGAGCTGCAGCTTCATCAGGGCCACAACCTCTCGCCAGGCCTCCACCACCGTCACATATGCAGCAACATCCGCCTCCAAATTTCCCACCACATGGACATCCTAGTTACCCACCCCCCTTACAGCAACCGCAGCCGGTTCCTGGGCACCCACCGCCTCCAATGTCTGCACCTCCTCAATCGGCAATGTTTGCACATCATCAACACCAACAACACCCCCACCACCCCCCAGGGATGCCACTGATGTCACCATATTACAGGCCTCCCATACCTACGCAAACAGTACCTCCCCCACAACAGCAACAGCAACAGCCCCCTCAAGCGTCTCCAGACATCAGTGAAACACAACGCGTATGTAGTGGGCGGTTGTGCCGTCGGACCCTTTTTGTCTAACTGTTCTACCTTTTTAGACAATGCTTATGCAAGTGCTGAGTTTAACCCAAGAACAGATCAACGCACTCCCAGAGGCGGAACGGGCCGCAATCTTACAATTGGTAGGTATTTCCGTCATACTTGTCGATCCTAAATATGAAAAGTTTGGCTTTCACAGCGTACACAATTCATGGGAAATCTCGGTGCCTGATATTGTTCCTATAAAAAATAATCATTGTGTTATATCTCATCTATATATCGATACCTGTATCGCACTCTACACACGCATTTCCTAATGACTGTCGCTACATATCCTCAACTACACCTGCTTTCGTTCTCTTTGATAGAAAAATCCTACATATGCATTCACATAACGTTTTACGCACGACAACCCAAAAAAGGCTTTACCATGGATTAGGGGGATACTTGAAACGTCCAAGAGATGCGGTATATATATAGGCTGTAACACATAAATAAATGTACGGGGCTTCGTTGGGTTGGTGATATCTTTCCACCTGTACATAGGACGTTTTCCAAGTAGCACATAAAAGAGATAGGGCAGGTAGAGTTTCATTCTTACTCGGTGTTACATAAGGAGGTCTTTTCTCAGGTTATCAGGTTTATAATTATCATGTACGATATGTTATTTTTAGATCAAGTTCATACAAATTTGTTGTGCAAGCTTTTGGACACCTTCAAGGCGACCAATTTCTGGGCAATTTCGTCTAAAGGAGCCATCTGCGTCTTGGCCTTGCTTCCAACGTCATCACGATTTCGTACATTCACAGAACGGGCATCGAGTTCCTCCTGTCCGACGACTGGATATCCAAAATGTTAGTAAGCGTCGGGCAGTGTTGACACGAGATCTTACCTAAAATAAAATTGTACTGCGCAATCTCGCCGTTACGAATCTTCTTCTGGAGGGTATTTTCTCCATTGTCCACGTCAGCATAGAGGCCGAGCCCCGAAAGGAGCTCAGCGACCTCCGAAGCGTACTCTTTCTATTGGGGGAGAAGATGATCAGCATAGCCTATATACGCAGCTAGCCACGCACGTAAGGGTTGGCGATGGGAACAACAAGGACTTGGCGTGGCGACAGCCAGAACGGCCTAAAAGTAGGATAACAGGGTTAGGCATTCAATGATAGATCGCAGCCAGGCATACCATTTCCCAGCAAAGTGCTCCGTAATGATGGCGATGAACCGCTCGATGCTTCCCAGGATGGCTCGGTGAATGATGACAGGCCTTGAGGGGGGTTTATCTGGATTTGCAGAGTCCTCCGGCGAGCGGTATTTCAGGTTGAATCTTTCAGGAAGTTGGAAGTCGAGTTGTATGGTGGCACATTGGAAAGACCGGCGCAGAGCATCACGGATGGTGATATCAATTTTGGGTCCGTAAAACGCGCCATCTCCAGGGTTGAGATCCCATTTTCCAGGGTGGTGTTTCTCGAGCGCTTGTTTCAATTGCTGTAGTGGTGCACATCAGTGAAAGAAAAATAAACAACACCACTGGGCGCTAATATATACCTCCTCGGCCTCATTCCAAGTCTCGATCGTTCCTAGATAGTTATCGGGGCGGGTCGATAGCTCAAGGCGAAATTCGAAGCCGAATAGACCGTAAACATGCTGCATGAAGTCGAAGAGCGCGCCAATTTCGTCCTCGAGCTGTGATGGCATGCAGAAAACATGTGTATCGTCCTGTACAAAGCGACGAACACGCGTCAAACCAGTCAAGGCTCCGGATGCTTCATTCCGATGGATGATGCCGAATTCGGCCATCCGGATTGGCAATTCCTTGTAGCTGCGGTCCCGGGAGTCAAAGATCAGACAATGGCCGGGGCAGTTCATGGGCTTGAGAGCCCATTTCTCCTTTTCTATGTCTAACACAAACATATCGTCTTTGTAGTTTTGCCAATGACCAGAGGTTTCCCACAGCTTGCTGTTGTACATGTTTGGAGAAATAACTGGCGATGGCATAAGGGTAAGGCAGGAGCTGAGTCACAAAATTGCTGACCTTCTTGATAGCCTCTTTTGAAGTATTCTGACTGGAAACCCAGATTAGCCTGTGTTTTGCTTGAAAAATATCCAACATACACGCATGAGTTCAATGAGGGTGTTATATATGCGCGTTCCGTGAGGAAGGAAGAAACAACTTCCGGGGCTCAAGTCATTGAAGAAGAACAACTCTTGCTCCTGTTGGACGGATTTAGCATTGGTTTAGGGTATTAGTGCGAAACACTTATTGACCTTACCGATCTTTCTATGATCTCTCTTTGCTGCCTCTGCCAGGAAAACTTTATACTCTGCAAGTTGCTTTTTGTCTGGGAAGGAAATTCCGTAGATACGCTGCAATGATTCATTGTTAGGGTCTCCAAGGAAATATGAAGCCGAGTTCTGTAGAATTTACAGATCAGATTAGTATATGGTGTTGGAGAGAACTTTACTTTGGTAATCATGAACGCTTTGATTCTTCCAGTGTGCGGGATGTGGGGGCCGACGCATAGATCGATCATGGGACCACATCGATATACAGTTGTGGATGTACCATCTGGGATCTTCGATTGAATGAGGTACTGCTTATATTTGTTGTACTGTCAAGCGGTTCATTTAGATGGGGGATTGCGGTTTGGAAATAATGGCCTCACGTTGAACATTTCGAGCAATTTCTCCTTAGAAACGACGAGACGCTCGAACTTCTGCTTTTCTTTTATAGCACTCTCTGAAACCTTCTCCAGAGCAGGGTAATCCGTGTTGGATACAGGTCTGGACGTGGCTTAGACAGAGGGCGTATGTCCCGTTGTTTATAACATACCGGTCTTCTATTCCCATTTCATAGAAAAAGCCATCGTCTGTGGGAGGACCGAGGCACAGATGGCAACCATAGTGTCTTTCTGCGGCTTCGCCAAGTACATGTGCTGACGAATGCCAGAATACCCTTTTTCCTAGTAAATTCAAAGTTAATTGGAACACGAATATTTGCATTAAGACGTACCTTCCGGGTGCTCAAAATCGAGGAGCTCTAATTTACAAGACTTTTCTAGGGGTCGCTCCAAGTCCCAGAGTTCTCCATCTACCTAAACCAGGTAGTGATCGACTCTGACGTTCGACCTGCGCCAAAGAGTGTGCGTACCTTAGCAATAACGATGCGTTCAGAAAGGCTCTTTGATATGTCTTTTGCAATATCCATAGGGCTCGTCTCCCAAGTCGTCCCCTTTCGTGCAGAACCATCCGGCATAGTGACAGTAATTTCTTCGCGAGGTTGTGCTGTAACAAGGTCGACTCTTGATCTTCACTTGATCCATAAATAAGGTACTTACTCTTCACAAATTCCTCATGCTCTGCCTTCAGTTCCTCGAATATCTTGATACGATGATCAAAGAAAGCAGGCTGAGGTTGCAACTGCATGATGGTTCTAGACAGCTCTGGAGGTGACGCAGAAAAAAGGGCATACCTCTAAGGGAAATGAAGAAGTCTCTGTAGCCTTAGGCTTCTTCTCCTTGGCCTCCTTTGGTTTCTTCGCGTCCCCAGCATGAGGACTTTCGAGGGCCGGGATCTGGGCCGGATGGGACGATGATGCCACCGGGTGGGCCATTGACATAGACCTTGTCAGTAGCGAGCGATAAGGCCTGGGGATGTGGGGAGATGTAAAGACGTTGCACGAAGATAATCTATACCGGCAAGTTTGAGAGAGAAGCGGCTGAATTCGAGTCAGTTTTTGGGCAAGCATCCAAAGATCGATCAAGTCACGTTCCCTACAAAAACGACACAGCAGGTCACAAGGCTCAGAAATTTCCAAAGTTCGACCGAAAGCTTTGACTCAGGGACGTTTAAATAAGTAGATAACGAACAATCTAATCTTCGAGTTGAGGCTTATGTTACAAATGTATTGTACAGTAAATATATCCTCTCATTATTCCCCTTGGTCTACTCTCCAAACTTTCACCACTCCGGCGCGATCGCCACTGATAATCCCGCCCCGGAAAGGAGAATCTATTGGTGCCAAAGCTGTGACGACATCCTGATGAGACTTGAGTAATGTTTGCTGATTGTGTGTTATTAGCGACATTCGTTGCGGTGGTCGGTTGCTCTGGCCGCCCCCACTAGTTGCAGGCCACGTTTCAACATAGGTAGCTGCAGTTCCTGTAAAAGACCTGAATAGTGATGGTTAGACACAAATAATGAGGAAGTGTGAATCAAAGCATACTGGTATGTAGCCCTCTCGTTTTCCGTCTCAAGACCACTTAAGACCGTCGTGCGCTCCAGTTTGTTTAAATCCCATAACCGTATCTTTCGATCTTCAGAACCGGTAATCATGAAACCCCGACCCGCTATGCGGGAATTGGGAGGAATATCGACGCCTGCACTCATTTCAGATCTATGGGTTGAGTGTCCACCAAAGTCAAGTCCGACTACAATCGCACGAACGTCGGGGGCCGGGGTTGGCAGCAAGTCATCCTTTGAAGTAGTTCGGGAAGACCGCCGGGGCCCCTTGTCAGATGTATCGCCTGGATTTTGGCGTGAGCGAACAAGGGCGGCAATAGCTGCAGCTGGGTTCGTATCTGCATCGACGCCTGTGAGCTCATGTGGTTCTGGGATGGGTTCTGAGGAAGATCCTGTCCGACTGATAAATGTCTCCACAAGGACGGCAGTCTCAATGTCCCAAACCTCGACAAGATTTGTGGAAGACCTGTCTGCAGTCCGCCTGGCTTCTACGGATACCATGACCCACTTCCCTCGTCCTTTCGATGGATGGACAACACATTGGTGTATTCGAACAGACCTTCCAGTGGATGCAACCCCCACATGCCAGCTCTTGAGTAGGAGCCCAAACCGCCGGTCCCACAATGTCAGAACGCCGGTAGATGTGCCAACTAGAATCCAAGAGCGTTTTCGATCAATACACAGACAAGTAATTGGTCCGTAGTGTCGCGGGTTCTCCATAGTCTGCAGGACTCGCATTGTCCTAAGGTCTAACACTGTGAGGGCTGAATGTGTCGTTGCATATATAAGATTGGAAGCGGTATCTGAATGTATGTGATTAGTGAAAAGCGAAGGCCCTCAAAAAGATAAAACGATTACCCGTGTTGAAATGCGCAATGCATGTAATATACTCGCCCGGTGTCTCCACTCGGTGTTCCCGAATGATTTGGATTTTGTTATATTTGGGTAACGCTCCGCTTTGCGTTATATGGACTCGCACAACATGCAGGCTCCCGTCATCCGCAGCACTCGCGAAACAGTGTGCGCTTTCTAGCATGCACACGCACTTCACTCGCGCATGATGTTGACTATACGTATGTCGAGGTTTGCTAGTTATGTTACGCTCAAGTCGTGCAGTGTCCCAAACTTTGACCGTCTTGTCATCAGAGGCAGAAACAAAGAATATGTGGTCGGGGGATACTGCCAAAGCAGTGACTGAATCGGAGTGCGACGCAAGATGGGCGACCAACGTGGCCTCTGTATGTCTTGCTCCGTCACGACTGAAACTATGGCGTACAGCATTCCGTCGTCGAATTGGGCCTTCGTGAATCTTTGGCCCGAAATCGTGTTGAAGCTCGCGATTGTTGTCCAGATACAACTTCTCGAGTAAGTTACTAATGCCGGGCTCTTGACCATCTAAATATACGTGCAGTGAGAACTCATCTTAAAAATGCCGATAGAGGATTGAAGTACCATAAGTAGATATAGGCAAAAGTGAGGGTATTCTCGGTCGCTGTACTCCTCGCAGAGTATTCGACATGGACATAGGGGACGACCTTCCTGACTGATTTGGTGAGTCTTCCGACCGTAATTTGGAATGGGCCTCAAGAAGCCCGGTCGCGTTGGCCTTCGAAGAACCAACAGCAGGTGCGGCTTTTTGACCATCAGTGCTCCCCACCTGCAATCGACTCGATGGTCGGTAATTCTGGGAATTGGCAGTAGAAATGACAGAATCAGTTGGGCTGCTTGGTCGTTCTAACGTTGTTGGAAGTCCTGTAATCGCAAGTGATGAAGTAGAGGCCCCTCCGAGAGGGGAGAGAGTACTCCGAGGTGCGTGATTGACACTGATAGAGGAGGCAGACCCATTTATTGTTGCAAGTCTTCGACGGAGGTCCTCGAAGGGAGTCCCATGGTCCGTACTCGACACTCTGTTCGTCCAAGTTGGACTATGAATTGGAGTCCGCCCAGCACTATCAAACGTCGATCTTCTAGAAGTAGACGGCAACCTCGACGAACGTGGTGTAAATTCGGAGCGAGATTTCAGGAAAACAGTTTGTGGTACCACCCCAAGTTTTTGAAGTTCAATATCCCCAACAATCTTTAGGTTCTTACCAGCCTCGGGTTCATATGTCAAGCGGGACGCGAAGCTAATGTTGTGAAAACAAGTTAATCGAACAGCATAGAAACAACAAAGTTCGTATACCTAGATGTGGCGTTGGCGAGTTTAAGAATATAATCTCGCAGAGACATGAGCTTGCTTTCCTCGCTTGAAGTCATCCCGAGTTGCTGGAGTTTGACTAGCTGGCTTTCATCTCTGGAGATAGGTGTTAGTAGTGTGCAGGATATATAAAAAGTAAAGCTAACTCTTCAGACTTATTCCTTGATATAGTGACTGCTGATTTCCGGATGGATATAACGCTTTCACGGGGCGACTCCACTTTGGCACTGGATCGACGAGGTCCGCGCCAAAAGCTTGCCTTGTCGGCTTTCATTGCCCACTGCACAGACACATCTAGGATTTGTCTTGGAAGCTAAGATAAATGGTTGAGTTTGAGACGACAACCGCAGGAAGGAAATCCTACGGGGGGTTTCATAGCAACCAGTAGACTTGGTTCGTCAATAACCGCAATATCAGACCTCAAGAAGTGTCGGAGTGATGGATACAAGATGCACCAAACATCACTAGGCGGCAAGTGTCGAGCAGCAGAGGCAATGAATGCCGCAGCCCCTGCGTTTCGTCAATACACCTCACATATGTACAAGGAAAATATGCACCTTGTCGAATCCAAACGTTTGGGTGGTACAAAAAACCTAACGTAGCGCTCATTAACTCCCATATTCGCATTTTCTGGAACAGTCCGAGTTCGCATAAGCTCGTCAAAGCCGCAAGGACTTTAGCAACGACTGTCTCTTCGACATCTAAAGCAGAAAACTATGTTCATATGACCCGCACAACAATAAGTTCGATAAATACCTGACAGTGCCTGTATCATAAGAGGAAGGATGTACTCCTCTAGACTTCTTCCCCCTGCGCAAGCAGCGACATCGACAATACTCTCGAAAAATGCGTAACGCAGAAGCCAGTCGCGATCATTCAGGTACGTGATCATATGGCTCAGCAGGACGTCGTTGGTTTTTTGTCTGCCAAGAAAAATACAAAGGGACGAAATATTATGCAGGACGGCTCGCTTGACAATACTTGAGGGGTCCATCAGGAGGGCAGAAAGATGCTCTTGAACACTATTTTGCAAGTCCTGCATGCTAGCATCGTACGAGACCTAGAATTCGAAAGTCAGTCACTTTTCCCCACTATTCAAAAACAGCCCTGACTTCGAAATGCCTCTGATCGTATTCTTGTGCGTCGGCTGAAAGCTTAAAGGTACCGTGTGCCTTTAGAGCCTGTCCGATTTCCAGGTACCGCACAGCTGTGTCCGCAAGTTGTACGATACACTGTGCATAAGTGCACCGGACAGAGATCTCGGGATCTTGTACAAGATACTTGATGTTCGGGATGATGTATTCGGGGAAGATAGCAGCGTTGGAAGGTGTAATCACTACAACCAGCATCAGCTATAGTATATATCAGATCGAGAAGCTGATAGTAAAAAGATGCCAAACGTACCACTTGCATCAAGGTCCGCAGGGCCGCTGACCGTACAATGGCAGCCTCGTCATGTATAAGATCGACAATGTAGGGAACCATGCGGTCTAGTTTCGCTTCATCCGTGAGATGTGTGGAAAGCGCCAAAAATACATCTAAGGCGCGGACTTTGGACGTAGGGAGCGAACAATTCCGAATATTTGCGGTTACAAGCGCGAGAATGATAAGAGCGGGACCATCTGAGGGCGCATTAGTGAGTTGAATTTGTGTCGCTGGCAGAACTCAGACCTTCAGAGGCAGCACGGGGTCCCCGGAATGATGCAGGTTGTAGCTTTGAATCACGATTTGGGATGTATAATTCAACAGGGAGAATGTCCTATAAAGTATGAGCAGTGACCAATGTCCGAGGGTACAAAACCCCTTACTTGGTAAGGTTTTGACGCAGAGGTGGACGTATATTCAAGCTTTACATCCATAACGGTCTCCTCGATTGTATCTGGAACAAGATATGGCTCCACGCTCTCGTAATCAGCCCATAGCTTTCCTATTCTATGGTCTGAGTCGCTGGGGAGCGCCTCTGCAGTAGCTTCTGCAGCAGGGACGGCACCAGGATTGAGCCCTAATGACGAGCTAGGCCTTAGGGTTGAACCAGAAGCGGATGGTGTTATAGTAGTGTGTGTTGGTGCTGCCGACGTTGTAGGAGGGGAAATCGTTTGGAAAGGCGTATTGTGAGGAAGGTCATTGAGCGAGGATGCATAATTATGGAGGAAAGAGTAGAAAGACTCGGGGAAAACAGAACCTCGTGAGGTGTGTAGAAGGGTGTCAAATGTTGGCCGCGCTGATGAGTCAAGGTCAATCATTTGCTTTATAAGATTCTACTGCCCAGAATAAGACACTATCGTGGTTTATGTAGGGGACACTCACTCGAACACCACCATCCTCAATAGCAGCAAGATGGGGTTCTACGTTATATTCCCCTTCTCGATACTTGAAAAGTTGGCTGAGAGTGAACAGCGGAGCACCTTCCAGAAATAGCTCTGCAATTACACACCCAACACTGAAACAATCCATGGCTTCTGTTACCTTGCCATCCCTCTTCCCCTCATTTTCCTCCATGGCGATCTTAGATTTCTTGGCACTGATTTCGGGATTGGTTGTTTCCGTATAAAAACGTTCGGGGGCGATATAGCAGGTCCGCCGCCCAGAGGTGTCAAAGAAGAACGAAAAATCCGACGGGTCATCGAGGGGGAGGTATGTAGGTTTATAAGATGCGAAGTCAGAGAGATACACCCAATTCCAGGACGTGACCAGGATATTTTCGGATTTGATGTCGCCATGAGAGATTTTCCGATTCCGTGCATCCCGCAAAGCATTAAGGAGCTGGAATGCAATCCACCTCTTCTCAATCATACTCAAGAAAGGGCGAGTACTGATAGCGGTCCGTTTTATGTCATGGGCGTCCAAGCTCGAAAGATATATCAACTTACCTGATACGGTCATAGAGGTTACTAGCAATCCATTGCCGAATAATATAACCTGCTTTATCCGTCTCCACGAACGCTTGGTAGTTGTATATATTGGCGATATCAACCAAGTTTTCCCTTTCAACTAGGATAGGGTACTTATATACAAACGCCTTACGCGAAGATGCAACACTCACTTTTAAGCCTACGATGGTAATTGCGCAAGGATAGTCCAGGATCAGGTTTAATAAAAATCTTGATAACCATGTATCCATTCTGGTGTCTGCATTTGACCGTCTTCAGAAAGCGGGCCGATCCAAGACTATCATGGAGATTAGAGAGATTCTTGAACCAACGATATGTGACGTACCTCTTCTCATATATGATGTCCCCCCCTAATTCCGCTACGAATGAATCTAGTGCGCCTGTCGTCCGCGTCAAAGTGGAGCCGGAATGCGCGTTTCCCATTCCGAGTGTTCCTTGTGTATCAATTAGAGGTGTGAGATATGCGGTGGCCAAAGGAGGTTGTTGGAGGATACTAGAGAGACTCTTCGCGTAAGCTATGGCCAGTAATTTCGACGGTAGTTCTCATTGCATGAGGAGTCCACAAGAGGTTGCCTATCAGTGCTGTTGAGTAGCCAGGAGTAGTTTAACACCACTTTTGGAGAGTCGTTGCCTCCGAACTCCGACGTTTGGTTTTGGCAGCCCCACCAAGCACAGTCAAACTCGATTAAACATCGACTCTCGAGTCACAGCGCTTTTGCAGGCTTTGGCTTAATATATGAATTGAGCTCTAACCCGCCGTCTGCAGTTAATTATGCAACGTTTGTCCCACGTATAGAGCCCACTTATGGCGATGACGTCCCCCAAAGCAATTACATGGGTTGCAACGTCCCGAAACAACATCATCTTAGCTTCCGGTTTCGAGTGGCAGGCCTAAAATAAAGCAAGTAGTAAGAGATAGGTATTCCTAATTTCCTCGGACTGTTGACTCTAATTGTATCGTTCAATCATTTCTAGGGCTGCCCGAAGCTACCCAACGATATTAAAGAGCCCCGAGAACGTGGGATTTCGTTTTGTGCCTATCAGTATCAAGGAACAATTCCGGTCTTTTCTAGGGCGATCGAATGTCATTCAAGGTTCAGTTACGCGAATTCCAGGAGAATGTAGATACTCTGTGGAAAAGGCTCGTATACCTTATAACAGCTTATAACCAGGATGAAAAAAGGAAAGATGCGGGGCGGTGTGGCATGAAGGCACGAAGTCGAGCATACGGTTGGCTATAAAGACCTAAGCACCAAGGGCAGAAATACTGGTTGTACGATCATGTCTATTAATAGGTCAGGCGACTCCCCAACACGGAGGTTCAAAGTCGGCCCGCGCGTGGCAAGCTAGCTAAACATCCCTCCTGTTGGAAGAAACCTCTAAAATTCGCAGAGTCTTTGACGCCGGCGAACAGCGGTGCCAGTGCAGACAACACTGTTATCTCCGCTTCAGGTGAAGCCCCTCCCCCTGACATTGTTCAACTCTACACTAACAGACTCGGAACACATTGGCATATAACTTCGCCCTGCTACGTCCCTACATATTCGGACACTTATAGAACTAGCGTCGTGAAACCGGGAGTTTAAGCAAGCAGAAGTGTGTTTATAATATTCCACAGTGCACCCACAATATCTTCTACGCTGTGCCGGTCAGTCAAAATCATCATCAGAAGTCCTCACGCCCTTGATAGTTTGGCATGCTCATGGGACCCATACACCCATACACCTCCTGTGCACGGCTTGTTCCTGGCTCCGACCTCTAGTATATATTATTCCAACGTACCTAGCTTTGGCAATCTTATGATCCCCCCTACAACCGCCAATCGATCTGAAAGGTTTTGCGTCCGAACGCCGCCGGAGTATTCAATAGATAGCAGACGATCTCTGAGCCTGAGATCGGTGCCTTGCGACAAGAGCGATCTATATAACCTTGAGCAGCCGAACTTATTTTCGTCCGGCAAATTTCGGCTCCTGTACTGACGAAGATCTTGGAGGCCTCAGAGTCTCATCTGTGTTTGGACGGGGAGCTAGTTCTCTATTTAAAGCTTAGGTTTTTCATCACACCTGTTCCCACTTCCAACTGGGAAGATTTCAAACAGCATGTCTAATGAAGCTCTCGTCGACATTGACATTGGATACAGAGGCACTGTCGCCGGCGTATGTCCATTCCAGTTCCCAAGTTAATATTCTCACTGCTTACATTAATGATATGTAGCTTTCACGTTCAACCCACTACCAGCGTGCAACCTTTACAATCAAGGATAGGAATGGTCGCGTTTTTGCTTCCTCAACGCTCCTCGGGGCAGGCGAGAACGTTTCAATGAAACAGGAAGTCAACAACCTTCCTGCCTGGGATTTTGGCCCTTTCGATGGGCCCATGACGATTAGCATCTTCATTGAGAATAGCAGCTCTAATGGCGATGGTTTCGTGCCGTCGAAGGTGGTTCCGCCAATTACTGTAAGCGCTTACCTATGACATCAATGAAAATGTTTTGACGTCTTTCCCCAAGGTGAGAAAGGAACCTGACGCGGAGACTCCCCAGACCTATATCGTTTCTACTGTTCGTTTCTCTATCTTAGCCCCGTTGATTTCCGTTAATGTTTGCAACAGCTCCTATCTGAGGATTCGGAGGATAATGACTTCAACGATGCAATCATCAGCGTTTTCCAGTACGAAGGGGTTAACCCTATCAACCCCAAAGAAAATCACCCCAGCCCGACAGGGAGACCCTCTACCTCGGCACCACCGCCATCAATTAAGGAACCCCCGAAAGTGGTTCAAGTGGTCCCAGCAACAGGAGGACCAAGAGGAATATATTATGTGGTGGGCTTGATTAGGTATTTTTTTAGCTTTGTGATCAGAAGATAGTATGTGCCTTTCCCCGCTTTGGGGCAAACGAAGGCTGGTCATGTATTTTTTACTCAGACCATAGGTGTACGATGATTAATCTATATAATTTCGCGAGACTCGGAGAGTAAATTCATCAGTCGGCGGCGGTACATATTTAGGCCGGCGGGCTGGTGAACGAGTACCCCCCCCAAAAATGGGTCCTTATTGGAAAACCGACTGATGGTTTACAAGGTAGAATTTGGTTAAATTCGACAAGTATTTTTGGCCCAGGACCAAAATAGCTGGCCTATGTTTAGCTGTCAGCCTCCAGCGATTTGCCTATAAAAACCTTCCCAATTCTGTTCAAAGCCCCAGCTACCCCCCTTCCAACTCTACTCTCATTTTTCATCGCTCGCTATTTGATGGTTTGTCCTCGTAATTCTTTCCTGTCCCTCAGCTCTGACCTTTCTTCTGTAGAGACGTTCACCAGGGGGGTGGCTGATCAATATCAATACCAGCAGGGGGGTTATATGTAGCTCGCTAGGTACTTTGTACTGTCAGAAGCCTCAGTGAGACCGTTGGTGCAGAGGGTTGCCCGTGAACCCAGTTTCCTATGAACCTCCGCTCTGCCATCGACCCCGACGGTGTATAGTTCTCATGTGTTGCCCTCTCTCCCTTCCTCCTCCAGCTCAAGGATTGACAGATATAGGCGAGGTACAGTAGGACATCGAGGCCTCGGTATGTTCTTCTTCCTCTTCTACTACAACCTACTGATCATGCGCTCTATCGCCCCTTCCGTTGTTCTGGAGTTACATCGCCCAGTATCCGTGCCCAGGACGGTTGTTTTCTCAAGCCCGCGTAAGTCAATTCGCTATGCTCCAAAACCCGAACCTCTTATCGTTTCGGGATGCCAACCATCGGGGTTCGGAACAAGTAAGAGCAGCTCGTATGTGACTCCGAATTTTTAGAAGGTGAAGTTTCTACAGCTTATGGGGCGATCTGGGTTTCGTTGGACCCCCCCTGTGGGGCAAATTATGCTGTCCGTCCGTCCCTGTTCTTTCGTTTCTTCTTCCGTTTCTGGTTACTTTCAGTGTCTTGAACGAAGTGCGACGTGAGTTCGAGGCGCCTGTATGTTCTTTTTTCTCAACCGTGCTATAGATTTGCTTACACTGTTACACATTCAAGCTGCCCCATCACCCTAGAATACTATCATCAAGCAGCCACGCCGGGGGCCGCGCGCAACTAGTATCTGTAGATGCCTTCGGAACGTTCTAGGCTTGGTTCGAATTCCCTCCACCTAGTGTGAGGTACGTCCCTACCCACCAGAAACCAGGAAGAGTACGACTCCGACCTACTCGAGAGAAGAACCAAGTAGCCCAGTCCAGGATGAGTTAAAATATTGAGACAGTCGCCCGTGAGCGGGTTCTACGCGAATCTTAACTCTATCGTCAAGCCAGGGAGATTTTGTGATCGTTGTGGTCATCCCTTAATTACTTCTCTATCACGTCGCGTTTTCGTTATAGCTTGACAAAGACTGGGAGGTAGACGGTTTGCGGCGGGGCGCCGAGGCCCCGGTATGTCCTTCTTTTCTTTTCTTGCCACGGCCTGTATTAACTATGCGCATATATACGTCGCCTCCGCCTTTAAACCTGTCCCACGCGATCTCTGCGCAATTGTGCAATCAAAAGAAGTCATTCTCAACACACTCGCAATGCATTTTATCCCACCTTCACTAAAAATGTGCCACCTAGGTCCGTGGCTCAAGATACATGTGATGCTTCTCCGGTTCGGCTAGGGGAGGGCTGTTGACCCCCTGGTGATCGTACATCGGGCTATGTAAATTTGTAGGGATGGTGGACGTTTCGCAGCTCGGAAATCTCAATAAATCCAGGCTGAACCAAATGTCGATTCTCAGAGTGCAATAGAATGATTACTTGGGAGGCGGCATATTTGAGATAGAAGACAGTGGGCATGCATCGGATATGTTTTTGTGTAGAGAGAGCGGCCCAGTATATAGTGGTGGTAAATAAAAAAGGGATTTCGTAGCTATATGATCCAGAAGATAAAGCAACGAGGACTGTGATGTTCGAGTAGCAGAAAGCGATCTTGAGGCGCGGAATGTTGTTCCGGAAACCGACGGCCATACCGAAACCACGCACGGACCAGGTGAAAAAAAGTATATAAGCCTCGATCCGCCTTTATGAATTCCTTAGAACATACTCATCAGGATCTATTTTATAGAAACTGACCGAGTCTCGCATTTTTACAAATGCCGCATCCTTC
>CEMJ01394222.1:24949-36069 GCA_900068955.1 Clitocybe nebularis | reverse complement strand
GGGCAGTGTGTATACAACGCTAATCTAACCTGTAGTACATGGGATCCTTCGATGTGATCCGAGGTTCTCACTCCAATGGTGTTAGCTGCCGCTTGAGTATACGCAGAGGGGACATATGACGACAAATATATACCTAAGGGAAGGTCTAGAGTAAAGAATGTACTTACTAGAACAGGCATATCTGTCTACAACGCAAAAGTGAGTAACCCCCCTGCTTACAGGTCTGGATCTGTTACCCCAGTCTTTACGCTCTTCAATGACATGCTTGCCGTGCCGACCGGCAGAGTTCCGGCGCTAAGGGAGATATACACATCGGGGACGGCATCAGTAAAAGCCCCGCCCAAGGGACCAAGCAGGCTCACAACGTAGTTTAAGTAGACTGGGGCAGCAATGATTCGGGCCGCGCTTTCACTGCCTTGCGAATTGCAAAGTTTATCGAGAGCAATTTTGAGAGAGCGGGATGAATGATTAACATATCGAATGGATCGACCCTTCTGAGCCGTGCGAACCTACGTGGTGGAAGAGATACGAGAATAAAGGTCGCTTTGATAAAAATTGCCGGCGGGAGGAGTATTTCCTGGGGGATGTACCCCTGCTTTTTCAGAAACTGACGATCACATTTAGGGCGGCTTTATGAATTGATTTACCGAAACGATGAGTTCGTAATGAGAGCTGTTGGTGCCAGATGTTGTATCCGGTCTGGGTGCAACAATGAAGCCGACGTCCACGCTGACTGTGTGGTTTCTGAAACCTATCAGGTTTGGAGGGGAGATTTTCCTATTACTGCAGGGGAAATCTAAGGGGGGGGGCAAAAATGCCCCGTGATGTTTGCTAGTGTCGATATGTCGTTTTGCAACCGTACATGCCCACTCGGGGTATGTATAATGGATTGAGTCAATAAGGACACATAGCGCCTGTGTTTATAGAGCGGTCAGGGATCGAGCTAAGTGATACTTTTCATCTGTTGCTAATCTATTGCCACTGAGGACACAAAGAGCCTGAGGGAATATTGTTTGTACCTATCTTGGAACAAACACAAGTAAACGACCCCACTCCACTGATCATCCACTTTATGTTCATCGGCCCCGCCGAACAAAGACCTCCATTTAAAATAGCACGAGCAGGCTGGGAGGAAGATTGAATCTGACTAGAAAGACCCCAGTAGGTGTTTTAAATTCGTCATATTACTGGACGGTCATTGGTTTTTGTCTTTGAGGTTTTGTGAGCGAGTACTTGAAGCAAAGCCCCGGAGGCTTTGTTGAAATATCCCCCCTTGAAAAGGGCGCGACGCCCACACCATGGTGTTTTACTAATAGAGTGTGCAGACGACCCAAACCAGACATGAATTTACTGTTCCACCGGAGCGAGGCGAACTAGGCGCTGATCGTCAAGCGGTTCCTTCTTGACCCATTGAATGGAATATTGTACAAGCGGGGCGAATGTATAACCATCCGAGGACGAGGAAAAAGTTCAGGTACAGATCCTAATGAGGCGGATATTTAGACATCAACCCGCCAACCGTACAAGCAACGGAAGGACCAGGGTAGTAGAATATAGAAGGGGTTGGGAAATGAGTACACGGTTTGGGCAATCACTCATGGAAGCTCGAAAACTGAACAACTGATAGAATGGTATGTTGATGGTTACCGCTCCGAGTGGTGAGTACGCTTCTTCACCCTCGCATACTGAGCATCCCAAGTTGGCAATACTATTACCCACCAGTTAGAGGAATGGATTGGAGAAACATCCTCCGTGGTTGATGATGGGGTGGTTGGGCTCATTTCCTTCTATCCTTGGGATTGAGCTCGCAGGAGCCTTGCTGTGGCCATCGCGGGTGATTGTTCGGGCTCGACGGTGTCCAGATAAAGATACCGACAAATAGTGGGACATCATGATGTATGTGCTTGATACTGGGGGTTGATGAAGATTTCTGTCTATGATTTCTGTCTATGGCACTTCCACTGGAATAATGTCCCAACTGAGAGGTGTGAACCAGGGCATGTCAGATAGAGGCGAAAATAACGAGGGTCCCGACTTGGGATAAGCGGCGGGATCATATTACCGATCAGTGGTATTCGAGTATTTGTTCCTCCTAGTCGATTGTTGGCTTGGGATGAAAATTACAGGTTCGGACTCACATCACACTTTTTTCTCAATGGGATCGTGTTTCTATGATAAAACTTGGAACACTGACCTCAAATTGACTTTAAGGAATGCGCAAATTACAACCACGTAATTACATAATTACTCAGAATTCAAAAGTATATTATTAACTTATCCTCACGACGACCATGACCCATCAACATTTTCCTTCAATCATTATTTGCGCTAAAGACTTGCATTTCGCCTGTCGAGACGTTGGCCTGTACTCACACTTGAATCCAATCAGTATAAATAACTGAGCTCCTGGACCGAATAATGGCTCTCCACTAAAAACCTTCATGCTAACGTTTCATTCCAAGTATTTTGATGAAGGCCGACGCGAATATGGACGTACTTACACGGGAAGAGAGCGGCTCGGACATGGATATTGAGACGGATACCGACGACGAAATCGGTGTAGAATGCCATCGTACGTTTTCTGGCTCCTCGCTTTTGGCGCCATCTGGAGAAATAGGCCGTGAACTGCAGGTTGCACAGTTCAACGCTGGAATTGACTCACGGATACCCACTGGCCCTCGTGTTGAACCTACAGCCTCGCCCCATTCTACGAAATCAACAAACAAACGCCTGAACGAAACTCTCGAACCAGCTGCATCAAAAAAAGCTCGGATTCCTAAGGTGAATACAGGAAAGCAGGATGTTGAGGTGAAAAAGTCCAAAGCCAAGACATTAGGCGATCCTGTCACAAAGGGCAAAGATGGGAACCAAGCGGCACCAAAAAAGACTCCTGTCAGGAGGAAAAAAAACAAGACACTGAGCATCGGGCAATTGAGTAGTTCTACTATGGAAGGTGTGGAGGAGAGCCAGCAGGTGGTGCCAAAAAAGACTACCATTGTGAAGAAGAAAGGAGTTGAGGACGCGAAACTGTTTGATGATGCCGCCGAGGGAAATGAGGGAAAAGAGGCGGAGTCGAAAGAGAGCCTTGGTGGGAGGAAGAATAACAGTAGGTTTTTAATATGTCCTTATTTCGCCGATTTTCCTGACTGCTTTGTTAAGGTTCGCCGTTGGTTGCTGGGGGTCCTAAATGGACTATACCAAGAGCTTCGGCGAAAGCTACAAACATATCGTCTCGAAATGACTTTACACCAGGAATAAAACCTATTATTTGGTCAAGCGTGAGATTGTCTTTGTCGCTTTTGTATCATGTTATTAATGATGTGATGCAGAGTAAGACAGAACTTGTATCTACGTTGCCAGAACTCTCGAAGTGTACAAACGGTATATCTTGGCTCCAGCTAGATATACCTGTTCTCTTCTTGGATGATGAAAATACCGGAATCAGTGTTTCAGACGTTGGGAGGAGGGGTATCACCATGGAGCTAAAATTGTCTGTCTTTGCGTTCATCCTTGATTTTATCCTGGCATTCAATTTTTTTGCAGGATTAGAGAGTTTATCTGCAGTGCTTCCTACCTAGAAGATTCAGCTGCACGCCCTTCAATGCGGGACGAATCAGGCACTTCGGATAAAAATGCACGGATCCAGCTCCAATCCTCCGTCAAGGTGGCTCGTGGTACTTATATAGTATCGCAGATGGAACGTGTAAAATCAGTGAAAAAGGAATTTAATTTTGACTCGTTAAATGCGATGCCCTCTACTTGGTCAAGCCCCCTTTATCTCCCGCCCCCTATGCCCTCAGTCGTCCAGCAAGTTCCCACATACCAATATTATCCACGTGAGTGTTCCGCAAGAGAGAAAGTTAGGCCCAAAGCTCATGTATTTTGGATGGCAGACCTACCCACGGAAAGTTCGTTACCAGGGACCCCTGCTGCTACACTGTTTTCCTGTCCAGGTCCAGCCGTTGTAGAGTGTGTCATCCAGCCAGGCATGTTCCAGGAGGGCAGCAGCCGCACCTATACCCCTTCTTCGGTGTGTCTCTGCACTTAGGTCAAATTTAAATCTGATAATCTGGTCTTCATCAAGGAAAATAGTTCTCTGGCAATTTATCCGGAAACATCTCGACGCCAACTAACTGCACCTTCCTCTTTACCCAATGGCATGGCGTCTAACGAACAACACGACGGTCAACCTGGTTTCGGGAAATCCTCACCTCCAACCGACAACTTTGGCGGGCAGACTCTTTCTAAGACTCCTCCCATAGAGGAGTGCCATGCCTCGCCTTCAGCCTCGGATAAAGGGAAATCTCCTGTGGTCGTGGAGCCTCTACGGATCCCCTCCGATATTCCTCCTGAAATCCAAGTCTTGGTTGATGCATACATACAAGGAACACCTATCACTGTCATTGCCTCGCGGTCGAAGATGCTTGACTTGTGGGGTGTTTTGTTGCCATCAGAGTATGCATATGTGTATGTTGGGTTTTTCAGGCTTCGGCGTGTATCGGTGAGCTGCGCGTAGCCCGGCTTTCTACCGGTACTGATTACTTAGTTTGGCATGTCAGGAAAAACGTGTTGATAAACCCCACAATACTGGAAATATGCGCCGAGATCGTGTTTCAGGGCAGGCAGAATGGCGCTTCCGATGTGAATGGGAGCCAAGTGGTGAAGAGTTTACGGTCCAAATGTCCGGAGCACCGCCTAAGCCCTGGTGGATTAACAGTACTCATGATCTGCAAAACTTGGATGATTGCGCATCCATATACGATTCGGATACAGAATCTACCATTCATCTTCGAATCTCTCGGAAGGAGCATCCCAATTACTATTTTCGGTACCTCAATCTATATGAACTCTTTTCAACACCTCTTCCCAAGCATGTTCGTACTGAACAGGGCACTGATTCGTGGGACGATTCGTTTCCTTCGGGTTGGTACTGTGAAGACTGCGGGAAACTCAACTTTCAGAAGTTTTTGCGGCATAGGAGGTGCACGAGTACGTTCTGCCAGGTATCCATTTCTTTGTAAGATCCCGACCCCAGCCGCGTTGACTTACCATTGTAAAACAGTCGAAATCACCAAATGTACCTTACAGTTTCGAACTCGACCAACTCCGAGAGCCTCAGCAGACGAGTGCTATTTCACATCCTTACAACACATGTCCTTCTACAGTCAGAACTATCGTCGCCACTTGGCATGATGATATGCAGACTTTTTCATACATCGTTAGGGAAGGAGTTGTTGTGAAGCACGTATTTACCCGCAATGTAAAATCCTTGCAACAGGAAGCCACAACACTCTTGAAGGATTGTCAGCTCCAAATTCCGTTGCAGCGATCATTTAGCGAGACTAGTGTGTATCCTCTAAGCTCTTTGGATTATTCTATAAGTTGGCTTACGTTTTGAAGATCCTTACTTCTCATACAAGGTCGGTCCTCCAGGTGGCTCTGCAAAGTCTTCGGTTGTCGATTGGAGAGCGGCTCCGCAGTGTACACAACCTATACGAGATAGATTTCGGTATTATGGTCTTGGGTACGGCGAGATGGACGAAAAAAAACTTGTTTTCAATCATTTGCATGTTCTCGCTTGGGTGACATCTGGGTCTAAGAAGGTTTTGTCTATTTCCTCGTATAATAGCCCGGGCGCATCAGGCTGACATGCCTTGCAGGGAGCTTCCCTCTTACGGTGTAAACAAACATGCATTATTCTCATGTGTTTAGGATCAGAGGCCGTCATCAGTGTCATTCCGAAGTCCGGTTTCGAGGGTTCAATCCATGGGAATGCGGTTGTAGATTCGAGCTCGTTGGTGCCGAATAACGAGGACGTCATTATGGGTGATGATTCGGGTCTCATCAAACGGGAGGGCGAGTCTGCTGCAACGCTTGATGTTGATATGGACCCGGATATAGATACTGCAACTTCATCAAAAAATGTGCGCAACAAAGTCAAACCACCAAAACCTGCAATACATGTCACCCTTGTGCATGGCGACGCGATGATACTCTCGGGGGACGATTTCGAGGTAAGCGGTCTTTTGATTAGAACGCTTGATATTTGTTGCTCATTCAAACTTCAGTATTCTGTCAAGCGTTCGGGGACTACAATCCGTGCGTACTGATCCCCCTTGCTCGTCGTGGTTGCTCATCCAGACATATTGGGCTGTCTAGTGCTAATTGGCTCCTCCGCGGAGCAAAATATATGAGTTTAGCGTGGGGTTTACTCGTCCACACCACCTAGGCAGGCTACCGAGAGATGTATTGTGAGGTTTATAGAGTGTTGACCTTATTTCTGTGGGGTAGAAAGAAAAAGATGATTTTTCGTTCTGAACATGTACAATATAAGCGGAACATTGATGCTGTTGTGTTCAAGCTGAGTCCGACTAACCCCATCCCGAACAAGGTCACAAACCCTTGTTAGTCTTTGACACCAACAAATAACATGAGCGACAAAGCAACCTCGGTGCCCGCTATGAGCACACAATGGGGGCGAGGTAAATATTAGTTCCTTCGTCGTGATATAGTCCCATACTAAGATGTATCCGTTTGGAAAGTGCTGATTTGTGGAGGTACTGATTGGTGCGTAATAGTCAACCTCTGACCGTCACAAACTTCAACCAATATCCAAAAATCTCCCCTTTCTCCACTACTTCCATCTCATTTAATATCCAACACGCGTTTTTAGGCCCAAGTTGGGGAAAAAAGAAAGAGGGGGGGCCGGAAAAACTGAAGGAGACGAGGATTTGTGCGTTTATTGCATTTCCATCACAACAAGCAGACTCAACTTAGACCAACGAATAGGAACCCCGACCTCCTGGAGCCTTACATTCTTCGGTCTCTCAGCAATATCGAAGCGGTCTCTATCCACACATCATGCAATGGCTGTCATTTTGTCGTCCTGGATATCACTGGGGCTGCATGGTTGTTTGGTCGTAACGGGTTTGGCGCGCTGGGAATTCCATCCACGGACGACCATGTGTCAGAGAACGCGCCAATGAGACTGATACCGGCCGACCTGGGTGCCGCGAAGGGGACAAAATTCGTCCACGCGGCGTGTGGGAGGAACCACACGTTGTTGGTTGGAAGTGATGGAAATGTGTGGTCTGCGGGCGCAAACGCCCTTGGTCAGGTGTGTAAACTAAGTTCTTCCGACTTAGCTCGTTTTTTCAATGGACCGCCCAGTGTGGACACTCAATATGCCCTGAGATATCGTCATTCAAACTCGTGAACGGATTTTCGCATGCTGGAGAGAAAGAGCACGCTGTCAAAGCGTCGGCTGGCGTTACGTTTTCCCTTGTATTGACCGAGTCTGGAAAAGGTGCTTCAGTTACTTGAGCCTGCCATTTTGTCCTCTAACGCCCCTATCGCAGTATTTTCGTTCGGTAGTGCTGAAAAGGGCCAACTTGGCAATGGGACTACCGGGGAGCGTATCACAACTGGGAATAAAACCGCCTTTGACATCGAAACTTCTCCCAGTTGAGTGTGACAGGGGCATGCGGATATTGTTAAATATCTGACGTTCTATTCGCTTAGTCTATGTAAAAGAGTTGGATGGCAAGAACATTGTCCAGATCGCTTCCGGTCAACAGCATAGCCTTGCGCTGGATTCCACTGGGTTCGTCTTGGTCCTCCAAGCTGGATACGCTTTATTGATACCGTTTGTTTTAGAGTGGTATATGTATGGGGATACAACGGATACTGTCGTCTTGGCCTTGGTAATCAGGTGGATGTCCTTAAACCTAAAGTCGTGCCTCAAGTAATATACCCAGTTTATATTTATCTCCGTCTGCTTATATCTTTTGATAGTTTTCAGGCCCGAATGAGGCAACCATGGGTGCTCAAGTCATTGCAGGTCCTTCGAATAGTGTCGTGATCGATAAGCAAGGCATGTATTGGATGGCCGGAAAGGTACTTGACTACGCCTCCCTCCTGTTGCACCATTTGTTTAACACCCTATAGTGGAAAAATAGCGGAGAAGGTAGGACTATTCAGGTTCCATCAAACACCATTAACCCTTGATGCAAAGGATCTTCTGGCTCCCCGTATTCATCTTTCCGATTCATGCAGGATATAATGTGAGCTAGCTCCGCGAATTTCTTATTATCTTTGCTAATATCGGACTATCAGGGGGTGTAAAATAAGCCTCGCTCGGTGTGGAGGCGTGACTCACTGGGCCATTACACCTGATGATGATGATAGCGTGATGACCGTCGCTTGGGGACAAAATGCAGCTAACGGTATGTGATCAAACGCTGTGCATACAACTGTAGTATATACTGATGCCGAACGTTAGGTGAGCTGGGACTAGGACCCGATGAACCTAAGAGCGCAACGAAACCCACACGGAGCATACCGTTGGTTGGAATCGAAGTCTTCGAGTGAGACTACCTTGCCCTAACGTCGCGCACATCGGAACTGATGTACCCTATAGTATTGCTGCAGGACAGAACACCACATTATTCCTCGCAAAGCCTAGCGACAAGCTGTCTGACCTGCCCAGACATCCCGCTGATGTCCAGCCGCCACTTCTCTGCGTCACCTGTGGGAAGGAAAACGGCGAAGATGATTCTCCGCTTGAGTGCGACAAGGTATTTTTAGTCGATGTATCGTCGTTGTTGTTGTGACCAAGCCCAATATCCAGTGCGATTCTCCCTATCACCTTGGATGCCTGAAGCCGCCGTTGAGCTCTGTCCCTGATGGAGAATGGTTTTGTGTGGATTGCAAAAGTGATCCTGGTGCACCTATCGGTCCTCACGCTGTAAGGAAAGGAAGGACTAAAGCAAAGGCTAAACACATTGACTCTAGCCCGCCTCCGGATGTTGAAGCCGGAGGGAAGCGCAAGGCCCCCACCAAAGCAAAATCTGGTGGTACGTCTTTCCTACATGAAATAGCCCGCGTCTTCCTCACCCGTTTATCACTAGCATCAAAAAAGAAGAAGCAGTAAGCTTTCTCTCACCCGTCCAACTTGTATCGCGTCGCATCAGCAATGCATATATATGAACAATTGCGACTTTGGTTGTTACTTTATACCTTCCATGCCTCACTATGTATCCCTTTTGGTTTTTTTTTTGTATACCAGCCAGCACTGTACAGTCTGTGTATACGCAAATAATTGCGTGCTTGTCAAACAATCATAATCTTGGTAGGGAGACCGAGCCGCCCCACTGGAGTATGGCTGGAGCCTTGAGCACTACGAATGATGTTGACATTGGTGTCGCTACGAGATGTTCATTGTCTTGTCAAGTTTGTATCACATAGCTATCTGAAGTCTAACAAGAACATGGAAAGGGGAAGTGTGTTAGTTTTGAGTCAATGTCTATCATTGTTTCAAATGCAGAAATAAACAATGTACTATGCGATAGATAAGTATACCAAGCATTAATTTTCAAAAATACAAGAAACGACCCCTTAAACCCCCCCCCCGCTCGCTCAAACCGTCGTGACGCCCGCCACACATCCCAGCAGCAAAGCATCCACCGTCCCCCCCGTCCTCCGCTCCACCCACCCATCAAGCTCCTCAAACAGCTTCATCGCAACCCCCCCTTGCTCCTTCACCGCCTTTTTCCCAGGCCACATGCCCTTCTCCTGCAGACCGATAAAGTTGACGAGGAGCTCGCCGCCGGGGGGCACCTGCCCTTCCCCGAGCTTGACGACGAGGTCGACCGTCCACGTGTCCTTGCCGTAGAACGACGCCTCCTTGATCACGTGGCGAGCGTGTTCGTCGGGGGGGTTGTCGTCCAGGTTCCATTGGAGCACGTGGGCGTCGAATGCGACGACTGGGTGTATTCCAGGTGGTCAGTTGATGGAGCTAATAAAAAAAAACCCACCCCCGGGAAAAACGGGCGTGGGTGCAGGAATAAACGGTAAACGGACCTGTCCAGATAAGCCCCGGGTGGTTGATCTCGAGCGTCAGGCTCCTCGTGCCCGCCACCAGATCCTTGACGTCGTTCCGCGCCACGACGGTAAACCCATTCTCGGCGACCCACGGCGATAGGTACTCGGGATCGACGGCGAGGGGCATCTTGTATGGGGTTAGGAACTGCAGGAGTGAAACACGGAACGCGGATTTTGTGAGAGGTTGTTTCATACAAGTAAAAAAAAGCATGGGCACGTACTGAGGAGAACGGGTACAGCGAATCCCAGTCCGAGTTGTACTCGTCCATGACCACGGGGACTAGAGCGCCGTCTGGTGCCGAAGAAAACTCCTTCACGATGTCGCCGACTAGGAGCTCGAACCCGGGGGCGCCATCCGCTGCAGCGACGTGCAGGTGTTGCTCATGGGTGGTGATCTGAAAGAAAAAAAAAACTGTTCAGACCCCGGGGGAAGGTCAGGGAAGAGGAAAGACCAAGACCCACGTTTTCCAGATGCAGGATAAACACCCGCTTCTGGTGCATATCGTCAAACGGCACCCGCGTCGAGAACACGGCGATCATCAGCGCTGTCACCACGCTCATCAGCACCACGCCGCGTCTGAGCGCCCGCGGTCCGAAGCGGTGCGAGAAGGGCAGCACGAGGGGCAGTGCCTGCGCACCGATGACGGAGATGATGGTCGCGATGATGTTGTCGGCTGGTGCGTCTCCGCCGATGCGGCCGGTCTTTCGGGGGGGTGGTAAGTAAGCAGGAATAAGTTAAAAGGAGTTGGAGAGGGGAGCAAGGGAGCAGGAATAAGTTAAAAGGAGTTGGAGAAGGGAGAAGGGAGCAGGGAGCAAGCAGTTGGAGCAGGGAGAGGGGAGCAAGAAGCAAGGAGAAAAGAAAACGGAGCAAGGAGACAAGAAGTGACGTCAAGCCAACGCACCAAAGGCACAAACACCTCCACCACCGGGATCAACAACAACACCCCACCCAACAGCGGGAACGCCGACCCGAGCGCATACGTGACCAACGATATCTCCCGCATGTTCCCCGAGAACAGCGGGTTGACGAGCAGCACGAAGAACAGCGGGAGCCCGGAGAGGAAGAACACCGCCGCGGAGCCGACGCCGAGCATCTGCACCGCGAAGGCGGCGCCGGTTTGGAGCAGGAGGAGGGCGGTGAAGGCGGTTTGCTCGTGCACGGGGCCGAGGAGGGCTTGGGAGATTAGGACGCCTGTGGGGGTTGGGGGTTGGGGTTAGGTTTTTGGTCTTTTCGGGGT
>CEMJ01394221.1:26608-37819 GCA_900068955.1 Clitocybe nebularis | reverse complement strand
CGTACCGGAAACTTTTTCACAAGTCCCTTCAATACCCATATTCAATTTATGGATCACCTCCTAATTTCAGTTTCATTGACTATTTTGTCTTTATGATCAGGTGACTACTTTATCTTATCTCTTTAGCTAAACATCTCTGTTACATCATTATACATACATGTCTTGAACTTACACCTCATGGACACCCTCAATCATTATACAGATACTGAGGGTAAGCCACTTACTATTCACTGAACACTAACTCACATGCATCATGATTGGTACCTATAGTTATATTTGCTTTGTCTTATAGTCAGGTTTCAACAGTTCTGAGAAAAATCATAGCATTTGTAGTTGAAATTCGGGCACTTTGTTTAGAAATTACAAGACCAAATTGAAGGGAATTGAGATCAAAATGGCTAAGTGGTAGCTGTGCACCCACCCCACAGTGACAGTGACAGCTGTTAGTCACTTATTTGGCATAGTGTTGAGACTACATCAAGGTTCCATATTTCAAATCCCCATATGTATAAATGGTATCCACCTTTGAAAGGGTGCACCTTCCCTCTTAAGCTTTTGCACTGCAATATGTAGAGCTCTGGAAGCTCTTGTAACATCTGGGGTCTCCTGTGATCCAAAGATTTCCTGGTATACAAGCTCTGTAACCCTTGGCCCATCAGAGTCTGCCATATTCCACAATGTCCCAATACTTCCCTGGAACCCTGCAGCAATAAAACCTCCTGCCAGGTGCATTGATTCATTCATCAATTTAGCATCTCCCATAGCTGTTTGGCAGGCAGAAAGAAACACAAATTCTGCTGAAGGAAGGTTACTCTCTAATATTTTACCAAGTTCCAAGGTTCCATCATACAGATGCAAGCCACTTTTTAATGGGTCTTCATGATTCTGTTGACCATGGCAGGCAAGGTGAACCCATTTTGCTTGCTTTATATGATCAAGCACATTTTCTACAGTGGCTTGGTTATCCATCAATTGAATGACTTGATGTGCCTGACAGATAGTGGCAATCTTCTCAAGTTCATGCTCCACAGAAGGAAGTGTCATGTAAGATTTATCTTTGACCTGGGAGACCCCAATTGCTGTCAAAACATCCTGACCACTGCTATTTAGAGATGCTGAGTGTTTAGCTCTACCTTGTAAAAGACTGTTGAGGGTAGAAGTATATGAGTGTATATATGGGCCCTGGATACCAGCAGCATGAAGTGGAAGATATGTGAATGGTCCAGATGGGCACCACCAAATTCTCCCACTGTTGATATGATTCTATCCAGCATGAAAGCTATTAGATATGTTGCAGCAATGTCTATTTATTACTTACATTTTGAAGAATAGCAAATACTGGCTGGACTACCATCTTCCATAGCCATGAAAGTACTTCTCTGAAGAATCCTTGTGCTTTCTCTGGACTCTTTTCAAAAGGCTGGCCCAAACGGTCTGTATAGACTTCATGATTATTGTCTTGACGAGAGTGGATGTTATAAATCTCTAGAGCTAGCCTTAGTTTTTTCAGCATTGATTGTGTAGTCTTTAAAGTCACACCAGGAAGACTGACACATTGCACTGGATTTGAAGCACACAGCAAAATTATTGCATCACCCCTCTTTTCAGAACAATTGAGCATTATAACAGGGCCCTCTTGTGCAGCAGGGGCAATCTTCTTATAAGGCAATGGCAAAAAGAACTCTCTGAAACCAGGAAGCTCTCTTATCTCCTTGATCAAGTTATTCCTCTGTATCGCAGCAGCATGACTATCATGTTGGTGTTTAGCTTGCAACATATTCACTTCATTAGCCACTAAAGGCGAAGTTTGTGTAGTATAGTGCTGCAGTTGTAATGATAAATCTTTGAGCTGCTTTGCAACATCTGGAAAAGCTTCCTGTAGCTCAATAGTTTCATCCCTCAATTCCAACATTTGTCTGTGTGAGATAGCTAAGCCTTGTTCTAGAAATTCAACTGCTAGTTCATATTTTCCAAATTGAAGAGCTGCTGCTACAGCTGAAGCAGTTAAATCAGAGGTCTCATATTTGACTAAGGTGCTTTGCCTAACATTGAGAGCACTTCCAAGCCAAAGGAGGTCAGGCAATGTAGAAAAAGCAATATAGTATGCCTTCAAACAATCCTGCAAATTATATCTATGAGCTAAAAAGCCCCAGGCTTTTGCATTCAGCCATAATGTTGGAGGTGAGATTACAGTTGACTGAGTGGCTATTTCACAGTAGAACAATGCACAATGTAGATCTGAAGAATCTCCTGAATAGTGAAACAATGTGTGGTAGGTATTCCCCAACATTTGTTGATGTTTGGGTAGTGATATAGATTTATTAACCAGATCAGCATTAACAGCTGTGTGATGGTGCAGTATAGATAATTCAAGATCACTAGTATATTTGTTACTGTTGGAGTCAGCAAGTTTACTATGGGACTGGTGATATGCCACAGCCAAGTTATAGTGCCTGCTAGATATATCATTGTGACTAGGTGGTGTATTATCCAGTGCTTGGACTAGTAAGTTAATTGCCTTCTCAAGAACGTTTTTGTCACCAAGCCTATCAAACTCCAGTAGATATGAGACTGCTGTATTGTTCTGTCTAACTGGAAGAAGAGGATGCCCCACAGGAGTTACATCTAGGGCTTGTTGATCATATTTAAGACTGGCTAAAAGATCTTCTGATTTTTTAAATTGTTGATATCTCTCACGATAAAGTATTGCCAAGTTCTGACAGCGTGAGGCAAAATCTGAATCCTCCACTGAAGTGGCATCAATAACTTTCTGGCCATATGAGAGTGCATGTTCAAGATCCTTGAGATCACCAAATCTTTGGTATCTCATACAGTATGAAATGGAGGCATTCTCCATGAAGATATTAATATAAGAATGTGTGATAGGTGCCACATTCAATGCTGCCTCATCATACTTCAGGGAAGATTCTAGATCTACTAAGTGCCCAAAGGCCCAGTAACATTCTCTATAGACCACTGCCAATGCTTGTTGCCTGATAGGAAGTTGGAAGCTATCATGGCTAGGTGTAGCCTTAAGTGCCAGTTCATTGTAGTGTCGAGCATTCTCAAGATCATCAGACTGGCCAAGCCTTTGGTAACGGTCAAGATAAGTAGCAGCCAGGCTTTGCTGCCATTTTGGCAACTCGGGATTATCAGAGGACACCATATTAACTGCTGCCATATTGTAATGAATCGCAGAGTCATGATCCGCTATGTCACCAAACCTAAGATAGCGAGATCGAAACCCTGTGGCCAGATTATTCAAGCGACCAGGTAGTTCTGGATCATCATCAGGTGTCGCATTCACAGAGCTTTGAGCATATTGCAGGGTCTTCTCGAGATCATGTATATCACCATACGTGTCGTAGCGCTGAGCATACGCACTCGCCAAGCTCACAACGTAGCCAGGCCGATATGGGTGCTCCTGAGGGAGGGCTACGAGAGCATCCGCAAAGTACTTGATGGTGGGCTCGATATCAGCCTTATTACCCTTCCTTTCGAACCGGGTTTGGTAGAGAAGCCCTAGGTCCCCCAGGTGATAAGACACCTCTCCGTCTACAGGCTCTTCCTCCCCAGCCCGCAAGAGTTGCACAACCATCTTGTCGAATAGTTCGGGCTCTTCGGCAGCTACAACCTAGCCATCTCTGATGGTTTATTCGATCCTCGTTCAAGGAAATTGAATATACGCACAATGTTATCATAAGTGATCTCTACCCTATCAAAAGTTTGATCGGCGGGCATCTAATAGGATATTGAGTGTCTTTGTATTCAAGTGGGTCGATTACAATACTTTGTATCTCGGGATTAGACAAGTCGATGTTATCAGTTTCGATGAGTCGTCAAAAAGTTGTATTTGCACTGCATCAGCGGTGAGCCTTGTTTTGACGCGTGCACACCATGATATATCCCCATGTGGTACGCCACGAGGCACCCCATTGCCCACAAGACTTAACGCACGAAACTTCATTGACAGACCCTTCGTCCAGTATATGAACTTAACGATTAATAGACGTACATGAAACTTCCATGAAAACTTTATGTTCGATCCACATGTTTCCCTTTTGACGTGCTCCCCTCCAGCGCCTCGAGTAATCGCTGAAGCATCTGCCCTTGCACCTCCACCGTTGTCCGTAGTTCAGTAATCTGATGGCTAAGTTCCGTCTGGTTTTGTGCTAGCTTACGATTTGATAGATCGCTTGACCTCGAGGGCATGCCGGGGTACATAAACGGTACATGTGGTATATTTGATTCTAGAGGCGATCCCACTTCTTCTTGCTCGTCATTCTAATGGCTGTGTTAGTACACAATATCAAAGCAATACTAGAAGGAATGACTTACACGTCCACGTGTCATTTTCTCCCAAACAAGACTAAATTCTCTGCCTAGAACAAAGCTTGGTAGGGTAATTAGGAGAAGCCCAAACACGAGAATCGGGAGGGTGATCAGTCGCCCAAGGAATGAGCGTGGTGTGATTTCACCATATCCGACGGTCGTTATCGCTATCAGTTATCGGGGCGTCAGTAAGGGTGTCTATTTTTGAGAGATGCTTACTCACTGACTAAGACGAACCTGGGATGGCAGTTAGATGAATTCACGATTGACATGAGAAAAAAAGGGCACTGACCAAGCCGCAGCAGGTATAGACTAGATAATCGGAATCAATACTAGACCGTCGCTAATGAACAAATGAGCAACGTACCGAAAACTGTGTCGGGTCGCCGTCTGCATTAACGAACGTTTCGAGAACGGTGTCCCATGTTCCACGTTCAGTGAAATATCTTTTTGAAGCGATTTCAGAAAGAGAGTCGGGCGTAGGACAAGAAAAACAAACAATAGTGTACTAAATACAGTGAGTACCATCATGACGAAGAACCCAATGGCCAGGAGGGCATGTTGCGACCTTCTCACGGATACGTACATGACTTCTATAGTCCTAGGTGGATATAAAGGTAAAATAACACCATATGTAAGGAGAACGCACAGTAAGATGGTGTTATTGTAGCGGAACGGTTTGAAGACTCGCAAAAGGCGAAACATCCGTAATATTGAGAATCGAAACAAGACGGACTGCATTCATTCCTATAAAAAAATCGAAAACTTGACATGGGCATGGGACATACAGTATCTTGTTGTAAAAGTATTTCTATGTAGTATGGAGCCACTGAAAGAAGATCGATAATCCCAAAGAAAGCTGTTGATAGCAATAGTGAGGTCATGAAAAGGTTGCACAGTAATATCGACTCACATGTCACCCATTTAAGGAGGCTCATCCAGGAGCCACTCCACGCTAGGCACCGAGCGATATACTCCATGGTAAAGAGCGCTACCAAGCTTGTTTCTATCCCGAACCAGGCCCTCGTCGAAATAGCATGAAAGGCTGGAACCGTCTCGAGTATTGTTACCAGCGCCGAAAAAAGGATGAGAAATGTCGTAAGCATATGTACTGTGAAAGCTGCAGAGGACGATTTTGGTTGTTCGAGAAGGGCATAAAGGTTCCGCTTCCATGGTGGGTGTATCCCTGCTAGTGAATTCTCGTCATTCGATTGAGATTGATAAAATAGGTCGCCAATATCTGGAATTCGGGGTGACTCTTCGGTAAGAAATCTTGACGATTCTGATGGTCTGATTCGAGTAAGCTCAATTGACGGAGCCATGCACAGATGAGGAGGACAACTTGAAGAAATATTTCAAACACAGCCCGAACAGACGACCGTGGACCCCGGTGACGGAGAGTCAGAGAGAAACTCTGATTGTCACGTGGCGGCATCGGGGGAAATTTTGGATTTCCGACTTTCTGGCGATAAGGATTAATGTTTATTACATTCAAATCGCCAATGGCACCTGCCTTCGATATGACATTCTCATAGAAATTACATCCTACTTGCTTTATAGATTAAAGGCTACTCTTCTGGTCACGTCTTGCTTCGGAGCCAGACCGAACCGGGAGGTTTGACGCCGCGTTCGCAGCGACAGTCACCTGCACAGATCTGATAAGCTAACACACCTGAAATTGACGCTCAAGAGTCCACTCAGTTCCTAACCCTACAGAAAGGCTCCCACCACTCACCATCTAAACATCTTCAACCAGTCACAAAAAGCGGTAATAAGCCCTTAGTCTCGATGAGTTCCATGTATGTGACATTCTTATACTCAACGAAAAACCGGTCCCAACTGTGACAAGGGCGGATGGAAATGACCATCCAGTCGCCCCGGATGCAATGCCTACCACGCGAGGATACCAGCAAGAAATGCTTGAGGAGAGCCTCCGCAGTAACATCATTATCGCGTTGGACACAGGTTCAGGAAAGACCCATATCGCTGTACTCAGGATGAAGATCGAGGCAGAGCGTCAGCCTACCAAGGTTCGACGACTTTCCTAAAGCGTCATTTCCCCTGGCACTGACTTACGCTCGCTAGATATCATGGTTTCTCGCCCCTACCGTCGCTCTTTGCGAACAACAAAAGAGTGTTATTCAGACTGCGACTCATGTGTCTGTGGGCCTTATTTCAGGCTCTTTGGAACCCGACCAATGGAAGAACGCTGGTTTATGGAAGAAAGTTCTCCAGACGCATCGTATAATGGTTACAACTCCGCAGGTTTTCCTTGACGCTATGCGGCACGGATACATAAGCATGGGTAGGGACATAAGTCTTATTGTCTTTGACGAGGCACATCATGCGGTCGACAAACATCCTTACAATCGCGTCATGCAAGAGTTCTACTTCGCACTTGCTCCTCAATCATCTTCTTCTCAACTTGACGTCGTTCGTCCAACAGTATTAGGTCTGACTGCTAGTCCAATTTTTGGCGGCAACGTTTATAAGGCATTCCAGTATGTTTTTGAACTAACTATATATCAATGGGGGGGCTCACTTTTGGACTGTAAAGGACGATTGAAGGTAACCTCAATTGTACAATCCGTGCGCCGCGCCGCCACCGAACGGAACTGGCCAGATTCGTTTATCGACCTGTCTTTAAGCACGTGTTATATAACCCTCCAGACGAGTTAAACCCCCCTTTCTCCACCAATGTCGCTTCCCTGTGCGCAATTATAAACACCATTGACATCGAGAACGATCCGTACGTAATATCCTTGCGCCGGCAGCTGTCAAAAGCTACCCGTGGGACCGCTGATTATGACCGGTTGGACCAGAAGCTATCCAAGGTCATCTTGAAGGAGAGTTCTTTTACCCACAAAGGCCTTCGAGACTTTGCGAGGACAGCGTCAGAGATCTGTTCCGACCTAGGTGCATGGGCTGCTGACTGGTATGTCTGGCAGGTCCTCGAACAAGCCAAACGCGCCGCAAATCCCTACAACAATATGATATCCAATTGGAAAAACCAAGAAAAAGCATACTTGCTAGGGATTCTAGACCAAGTCGTTGTATCCCCCGTTTCTTTCTACCCGGATGACATTGTCGATGATTCGTCCGATAAAGTTCAAGTACTGATCGAATGCCTCTTATCAGAGAAGTTCGATGCTGAGGCGAACAACGAATCATATAGCGGGCTCGTCTTTGTCCAGCGCCGTGACACGGTGCTTGCGTTGGCAGAAGTTCTCAGACACCACCCGTCTACCAAGGAGCTCTTCCGAGTCGGGTGCCTGCTGGGGAGTTCTGACAACTCCCAACGACACTCATTTCTCGATATAACACGCACCTTACTTAAGGAGTCCCAGGAGGACACTCTCATGGATTTTAAAATTGGAGAGAGGAATGTCATTGTATCGACTGCAGTCGCCGAAGAAGGTATAGATATACAGGCATGTGGGAGCGTCATTCGATGGGACCCCCCGCAAAACATGGCAAGTTGGGCCCAAAGCCGGGGCAGGGCCCGCCGTCAGAGGAGCACCTTCACCCTGATGTTCGGTAAAGACGGGATGTCCCAGAAGGACGTCTCTAAATGGGAAAAGCTAGAAAGAGAAATGGTTGCCCTTTATAATGACCCATCGAGAGGGCTGGACGAAGACTTGGACGACATCCTTGTTGATGAAGAGGAGGAAGAGTTGGAATTGCGCATACCGTCCACAGGGTAAGATGGGATTACCACACCTTTCATTCAGGAACTGAACCCATTCACATACTGAAGGGCGCTTCTCACCCTTCACTCAGCGGTATCTCACTTATCGCACTTCTGTGCTGTAATCCCGAACAGTGCACACGTTGATAACCGGCCATTATATGATACTGACCCACCTGAAATTCCCGAAGGCTGGCATTCCTATGACAATCGCTCAAAGAGTAGTATCGTCCCATATACCGGTCCCTTTGGATCCAAGGTCACTTTGCCCCGGTCTTTACCCCTTCCAAATCGCGAGTTCGCCGTTGAACGAGAATACAGTTCGAGGATATCGGCCCATCGCCACGCCGCGTTCCTTGCTTACCGCACATTGTATGAAGCGGAACTGCTCAATGATCACCTCCTACCGATCACCAGCGTTGTGGAACCACATTTGGAAGAAGATGTCAAAGCAATGCTGCAAGATGTAGAGAAGAGAGCTAGTACTGCTAACGTTGCTATCCAAATGGATCCTTGGGCGCCTCAGGATGACGACATCACTTGCTGGTGGACTTATAAACTTGTTATTGGCGGTCTTCCTCCCCTTCAACTGCTGACTTGCACAGAACATATGTCCTTACCCGATGATCGAGGTCCTGTGCTGCACCGTTCTGGCCAGGAACCGATCATAACGTATATATCCCCCCTTGGAAAGCTCGAACATTCAGATGAGGTGATAGGAAAGGCCCAGGAGTATACCAGGCGGATATTTTGGGCTTTGAACGGGTCTCGAATGACATGGGACAAAGTTGACTTCTCATACTTGTTTCTACCCCTCGACCATGCTGGCGATGAAGAATGGGTCGTACGTAGGGTTTGGCTTTCGCAACACAATGCGACCCTCGGCTTGGCCAACCATAACGACGAGTACATTGCAAACGCCGATACGTTTGGTAAAATATTTTCATACCCCACAGATATATATATCGTTAGAGGTGGTTTCCAGTTTGCGAAGGGCTTCCGGTTCCTACGTTGGCGCCACGAGCCGTTGTCGCCAGATGAAGAGGAGGCGTTCCGCGAATACTACAGTCGTTTCCCTGAACTGGAAATTACTTATCCTCTCCTCGTCGTTCAACCCCTCCCACCTCGATCGAATTTCCTCATTCCTATTCCACCTAGAGCTGAACCCCCTGCAGAAGTGAAATCCTTGCTCTTACACCCAAACCATTCCGCAGTGACTGTGCTATCTCATGCGGATATAGAGTATGGTTTCCTGTTACCCTCGGTTCTACGTTATCTATCGATAGCTCTGACTGTCCAATCGCTTCGGAAGTCTTTGTTTACAGAATCACCGTTGTTTGATATACCACTCCCATTGTTGGTCACCGCCACTACTGCCCCTGTCTCACAAGAAAGAAGCAACTATCAGCGGCTTGAAACCCTGGGAGATACTGTTTTGAAATTTGTCGTTGGCATCCAGCTCCTCGCAGAGTATCCTCTCTGGCACGAAGGTTACTTGACTAAGAAAAAGGACCATGCAGTCTCTAATGTCCGGCTTGCTAAAGAAGATATAGCGAAGGGTTTATACCGTTGGATCATACGCGGTAGATTCTCTTTCGATTCGTAACAGATTTTAGCGTTGATGCATTTTGCAGACGTCATGTTGGGGAAGAAGTGGAAACCCAAATACCTCACCAGTCCTCCCAAGGCCGCCGAACTAGAAGCCAAAAAGTCGGAGGCAGTCAAGGACCTATCAGCCGCCAAGATGGAAACGGCGGGGCCCGACGTCCCCAAAAAGCGCTCCAAGCAGCGTCAGGAGTTGTCCACAAAAGGTAAATCCCCCCGATTGTTCCCTAGGTTTAGAACACTCATAAATTCTGCCAAGTCCTAGCCGATGTCGTGGAATCTCTCATCGGTGCTGCGTATATTCACGGCGGCTTTGATCTAGGTTACGAATGTGCCAAGTTCTTTGGCCTAGGTCTCAAGTGGGATATACTCCCCCGACGCATTGATACCATATTATCACGCGTGGAAGAGTGCGATGATCTTCCCACCCAGCTTTCTGTAGTAGAACGTATGCTTGGGTACACCTTCAAACGAAAGCTTCTTCTCGTGGAAGCACTCACACACGCGAGCTACGAACAGAATCTACACACACCCTCCTACGAGCGAATGGAATTCCTAGGAGACTCAGTTTTAGACATGATAGTCACTGACTATTTATACCACGCGCCGGGGAAGAACTACAGCCCCGGACACATTTTCCTCCGCAAGTCAGCCATGGTCAACGCCCACATCCTCGCCTACGTCTGCCTGCGCACCTCGGTACCCATCGATGCAGCCATGCCCGGCCCAGACATGAACGGCCACATCTCCGTCCAGCCCAGCACCCACGAGGTGTACCTTTGGCAATGCCTACTACACTCGAGCCCACGCGTCCTCGACGACCAGAACAAGACTTTTGCGCGGTATCGTCGGAGGCAGGAGGCCGTCGAGGACGAGTTGCGACATGGGACGATATTTCCGTGGGCCGACCTCGTGCGGCTCCAGGCGCCCAAGTTCTTTAGCGATATGGTGGAGAGCCTCCTCGGGGCGGTATTCCTAGACTCGGGCGGGGATATCGGTACCGCGCGCGACGTTATGCGCGTTTTGGGGCTTATGGGGATCATGGAGCGGATCGTGTGCGAGGACGTTGACGTCCTCCACCCGGTATCGAGGATGTCGCTATGGGCGAGCAAGCATGATAAGGAGCTGGAGTATGTGTACCAGAAGAACAAGGGGAACGTGAGCTGTGTCGTTATGGTAGATGGGAAGGAGGAGGTCCGGTGTACGGACATATACCACGGACGGGCGAGCCAGGAAGAGGTCAAGTACCTGGCGGCAGAGGAGGCTATCAAGATGCTCCGACTTCGCGATGTGGGTGTGAATTACTCTTTGTTGAAGAAGAAGAGAGGTCCGACGAGAAAGAAAAAGAAACGCACGCCTACAGAAGAAGTACCATGATTCCATTTTCATATTCGATCGGGAAAGGGACGATCTCATATGTTGGTTCGAAATCAGCATTTTTTCAGCGGTCAGAATTTGCGGGTCCTACGCATACGATACTCGTACAACCGAGATCCTAGATATACAAATGACACAATGATACAGGAGATCATGTCTCTCCCTTCCTCCTCAAATAATCATATCGATGGTTTGTCTCTTCCCAGATA
>CEMJ01394221.1:12651-26562 GCA_900068955.1 Clitocybe nebularis | reverse complement strand
CACTGAACACAGCCCACACCCTTGTTAAAGTAGAGAAGTCCGGTGGGAAATCATTTTCAGTGATTAGTTTTTATGCGTTCAAGCCCTATACAGTATTCGTACAATCGAGATTCTAGATATACAAATGACACAATGACACAAGAAACAACGATCTCTCCTCCCTCCCTCTCGCTTCGAACAACGACATCAGTGCCCAGTGTCCAGTGCCCAGTGCTCAGTGCTCAGTCTCCTCCCAGGTCCTTCCGACTGTCTTGACAAGATCAGCCTCCGTCACTTGTTTCCCGCTCGAGAAGTAGCCAGCGGCGATCTTGGCGTCGATCTCTACACGAGAGTCGGGGGGGATAAGATGGTCTGGGAGTCATTAAAACATTAAAGCAACGGGGCACGGCGAGTTATTAATTCCACGCTAGGGGGTATAACCCTGAGATACTTACCGGGGATATCATATCGTCGCAAGATCGGAATGCCGCTCTTGACGATCGCGTCGTATTTCCTAATGAAACGGAGGTATATATTAGTGTCAGGATTAAGATTAATACCGGTATTAGTATCGGCGGTGACCCCGCGTCCTTTCATATTAAACTGGGAACAAGAAAAAAGACGCACATATCACTCATCGAAACCATATTATCAATCTTCTTGATCCCCAACCAGTGCAACACATCGGGCATCAGAGCTTGGAACCTCATATCCTTCACGCCGGCGATCAGCTCGGTAGACTTGAAGTACTTGTCGGCGGAGTCGCCTCCGCGTTTACGGAGGTTGTAGACTAGATATCTGTACAACTCGTTAGGTCAGCCTCATGTTTATTTTTATTTTGGGAGGTCCCAGGCGTACTTGGTCACTTCTCCAAGCGCTCTGCCTTCCTTGCGGAAGTATACAACGATACCAACGCCACCTAGTACAAGAGTGAGTCTCTGAATTCCGTTGGAGCTAGAATATGGAGAATAATACCTTTCTGGGCACCACGGATGCACTCTTCAATGGCGTAGGTAAGATACGGCTTGCAAGTGCAGATATCAGAGCCAAAGACGTCAGATCCATTGCCTATTGACAGAAAAAGTTTGGTCTTTAGAGTTCAGCAAGGTTTAAACTATAACGGACACTCGTCGTGGACGCGTAACGTCAGTTCCTTCGATTCGTCCGACATGAAGGCAGGATTCCCGACTGAAAAAATAAAAAAGGTAAGGTGAGACATATAAACCCTGAACAAGAAATAGATAAATAAAGAAATCACAGATGTACACGGTCAGATTTCCGATGGGAGGGAGGAAAACTTTGATATCGGGCCTAGTGATGAGTTCGGGGTACATTCCTCCAGTATCCTCGAATAGAGCGCGACGCAACAAGCTTTCGGATCTACAAACACCTCACAATCAGTAAAATAATCTCAAAAGCAACGAACGAAAGATTTCTCTCTCTCTTTCGACATACATCCCAAATCGTTCAGCAACACCAGGAAGATACCAAACAGGCTCCACAGCTGCCTTGCTGATGCTGACCTCGACACCGCTATACGCCGAACTAAGCGATCCGTCGGCGTTGGTCGCAGGCCCGCTCTTGAGGACGATCTTCCCATCGACCTCGATCTCGCCCTTCCGCGCCGACTCGTCCAGCTCGCTCATCTTCATGTGCGCCTTGGTGACGGCGATGCTCGGCCTGATGTCCAAGCCGCCCTCGATTTCCTTGGCGTAGACGGAGGGGACGAGGTGTCCGTAGGGGTCGAAGGACACGATCTTGGTTGGGTCAGCCCAGGACGGCTGGGGCGGGATAGACACGGGGGGTTCTGTCTGGCTGTAGTCGGGCTTGTGCGTGGGCGAGAGGGACCCCATGGCGATGGAAAGCGCACGGTAGATTGAGTAGGAGCCGGAATGGGCCCCGATTGCGTTTCTGTGTTTAATAGAAGAGGGTAGTCGCGAGCAGATGACGGCGCCACGAGAAGACGGGTCTGCGGCACCCCATTTGAGGGTATGGGGCGTGATTCCGAATTGATCTGGGTATGCTGGAGGAGGGACGTCAGAAGGTCGTGGTTCAAGAATAAATAATAAACAGGCCCATCAGATCTCGATAATTGACGGCGTCGATGTCATTGATGAACGTCGCCCCGCTCTAAAACCTAAATTGGGAAGGGACACTCAACTTGTTAGATTGACTCTTCCGGGATACAACAGTTTCTCTCTTTCTTTGTCGGTAGCTCCGATAGTAGGTCCTTTTGGAGTGCCGACGCTCGGTGCGGCGGACGACAGAGATACTTTCGCAATGGGCTCTGTTGGAGACGGGTTTTCAGATGATGCTGAAGATGAAAGGCCATGGGTCGTGATAGCCTTGGGCTCCAAAGGCGCAGATTTATCTTTCCCAGTGATGGCATCCAGCTACGCGATCACCCTGATTAGCATCTGGCTAGTGGCAGGGCAGTGGATGATCAAGGTAATCTACCTTGGCTTGCATCGTCTGCTGCGATACCTGCATGGCATCGAGCTGCGCAAGAATTTGAGTCAAGATCGCGTCTGAGACGGGCATTGTAGGTAAAGTGGAGCAGATCCGGGTAGAAGAAAGGGACAGGGGAATAAGAATTTATAGAGACAACAAGGTGAAGGTGTGGCTTCCGTGTTATGATCGGAAACAATGTGACCCTTATCTCCGACCCCGTGATCACAGACGCGTAGCGCAAATTGGGACGCCTTTGAATTATAAATATATTTGTATTCTTCTTTGGCAGTTACGCGTCGTACAGTCACACTTTACAACAGGGCTAAATAATACAGAACAGAACAGAGCTGGGGGTACATGGGTTTAATGTTGAATGCATAGGGCATGGGGCATAGAGTATAAAAAGCAAAAATGCACAAGAACGAAGAAATGGAGGGGGGACGGATAGGGGGACGAGAACAAAGGAAACGAACCTCGACGCGATAACTGCCAAAATTTCAGCTCGTCACTCAATACACCTCTCAAACATAAATGCATTGTCACTCTCCTCATGCTCCGAAATCTCCTCAAAATTCCATCGCTTCCTAATACCCAACACAACTCCACGCGCCTCGGTAGTGGCCTCGTCCAGATCAACATCATCATCATCGCCCACATCATCAATGATGCTCAGCACGTTGGTGAACCCAGAGAAGGAACGGGAGCGGCGGAGCTGGGCCCGGTGCTCGAGGGCAGCGAGAGTAGCAGCCCTGCCCCGCGGCGCAACCTCGCGCGAGGCGGCCTTTTCCCCAGTCTTATCACCCACACTAGACACCGTCGCCCTTCGACGCTTAGAAAACAGCGACGCCGATGAGGACTTGACACGCCCGATAGACGGCCCAGCGCCCGCGCTAGCATCAAGCACCTCCCCCTTGTTGGCCCCGACGACCGACACGAACACTGGCCCGTCCTTGCGGTGAAGGATGCTGGACACGGTCTTGCGGATGGCCTTGTACGAAGGCCAGGTCCGGCGCCGGGACTTATTGTTCCCGTCGGCCGCATCGACGATGCCCTTCGCCCCCCTGTTCTCCTTCTCCTTCCCCATCATAGCCACCTCGGCATCCGTTTCCATCTCCGAGCGTCTGGTGATCTTGACGGGAACAAACGGGCGGCGCTCAGTGGCGGTGGTCAGAGTGGACGGTGCGAGGCTGCGTGTGTCCGAGTCTTTGTTGACTCTCTGGTTCTGGGCCCACTTTGCCGTCGCGAGGGATGCACGCTCGAGGAGATCGTCTGTTGCCAAGGTAGCGGAGGTGGCGAGGATAGTTGTGGTGGTACCGGTGGTAGTGATGTGGCTCTCCTCACCCGGAGCGAGAGTCATGTCCATAGAGAAGTTGGCAAACTCTGAACAATCGAAATCCGAGAACTGGGTGGAAGTGGGGCGGGAGCGCACGAAGCACCCCTTAATGGACGAGGTGGGGGAGGGAGGAGGCTTGAGTTTGTCGGCGGATGATGGGCAAGAGTAGCTAAAAACTGCCGAAGGAGGTGCTTGGATCTTGATGTTGGGAGATGTCATCATGTTTGGGGGTTTAGTCTGAAACTTTGGGTTGACAACGGTGAGGATAGGTTTGTGATGGGATGAAAAGGCGTTGATGGATAATGATATATAGATAGATAGATAGATAATAATGCGGCGAAGCAAAAACAGGTGTCAAGTCGGGGTAGACAGACAAGGAGACTTTGAAGACAAAAACCGAAGGGGTTTTATATGAAAAAGGGCAAAGCGGGTATTTCCTACTTGTACGGGCCACAACTCTGTCGAAGTTTAGCCGCGAACAATGTAGAACTGTGGCCACTAACAAGGCCCCTCCCGCTTTGGCTGTGTCTGACTGTGGCCGTCCATATTTCCACAGCAGCCTCATTGTCAGGCAAGCGATACGGGTGTGGTATCCGGTAGATTGGTTGAACGCGAAAATTTCCTTTCCAGGGAATTAAGGGAGCTTTCATATCCAGTTTATCGAAGGGTCGGAGTCGGACTCATCAACATTGTCAGGATTAACTTCTCATCTCTGGGCGTTGTATGTTCTTCCCCAATTCCTGAACAACTTTCTCGTACGGATGGACAGCCCCCCTCAACTTCGGACGTGTTCAGTTGTAACGTCTGAAGCCAATAAAAGTGGTGGTAATGTGAGCCCCGTCGAGTTCGGATCTGGAAATAGTAGATAGTGAGTTACCACTGGACGTACTCCATAGACTGTGCTCCCCACCCTGTTCGTCCCGGATGACTTCTCATCCCTAAACGTTGCTCCCCAACTCCTGTCCTGAACAGCCTCCACGCTCCCACTTCTAACTTTCGCTCCAAAGTAAGAGAATTATAGACCCCCGTAGGAAATCTCTTCTGGCCCGTATGGACAGATTGGTAGATATATACACCACCCCTCTTACCCCCTCAGGACGTGTAAAGTTTTAAAGTCTGGTTTCTTCGAGTGAGCACCAAGCGCTAAACATACTCTATAGACCATGTTCCCCACCTTTTCCAATTGGAACTTAGGACCCTGGTCCCGGTCCTGTTTGAACCAATCCTCCCAGTGGCGCAAAGAGCTTGGGTTGTTGCGACCGAGGGAAATCAACTATAGTAGATATCGTTATGCATCTGGGTGCTCCAACACGGTTTCTCTGAAATCCAAGGTCCAGTCCGACGGAAGCTGGGCAAAGGGTTGTTCAAAGCGCGCGTTTTGTTATTTAGGCAGGCTCAAATCTTCATTCGCCCAGGCAGATAGGAGAGGTGCAAAACGGATGGCCTTCAGGCTGTATATATCTCAGGCCATCAATCTCCACTGGTCAATAGGTCTTGTTTTTTTTTGCTTGGCGGTCGGTCGGGGGCTATCGTGAACCGTGGGAACTTTATGTATTAAATGAACTCGGACCGGATCAATCGGTCAATCGCGTTTATTCACAAAATAATTCACTCAGACATCGATACTCGTCGATGTTGGTGTGACTCTCCCTATACGTTTCCTGGGATGGAAATTGAATGATTTAAAGTGGTCATAACCAGGGCAGATATCAGCCAAGTGTCTCAAGGACTGGCAATTTCAAGGTAAGTGACCCCTGTCGACCGACCGTTACCGGTACATACTGGCAAAGTAATTATCGTTGCACGCGTTCGGTTATACCTATATCTTTTGGACCTTCTGCCACCATAGTCCGATAGACCGACAGGGCGCTATCACAGGCGCCTATTTTACGTTTGGCGCCTAATCGACTGTATAGCTTATGCGGTCCTTCCCAAGACTAAGAACGCTGGACGCCGCAGCCATTCAATCCGAGCCGCCAAGTGCATGAGCAAGCAGTGTAAGAGCATAGGTTTAAGGCAGGGAATATCGTTCAGCTACGAAGGTCTCGATCACACTGCTCACTCATACTGCCCGGAGCGTCGCCTAACCTCTGACAGCTCAAGATGAAATACTCCACTACTGCACAAACCAATTCGCCTCCAGTGATTTCGGACCAGATCCTGACAGTTGTGCAGGATGCGGCCAATACATCCCCAGTCCAATACTTTCGAGACGCCGCTGAACTGGCTACGGGGATTATCGACGTACAGAACTTTTTCAGTTGCACAACCTCAGTCTAATCTTATCCAACAGGGTGCTGTGGGTAAAAAAGGGGCTTTCAATCGTCTTGCCGCCGATGCGTGTGGTCTTGTATATGCCATCCTATGCTCGCCTCAAGAGAAAGAAACCGACTCAACAGAATCGCAAAATAATATACAAGACCTCTTAGAGTACTGCTCACCTCCTTTGGTCCTTAACTCACCTCATGACCTTAATTTTCTCAGAACATTAACATCCATCGAGCGATTCGCGAAGAAACAAGCATCTCGCAGTCTTATCCCCCGTATGGTCATGCACAAATCTGACGCCAGGAAAATTAAGAATTATCGCAGGGATCTAAGGCAATCCCTTGATACATTTGGCGTGAGCTACAAACTCCACCTATTCAGGAGGGTGCCATCGACTAATCCATTCATTACAGCTCAAAGCGAATATCAGTATCCAGGATAACATTGCACATATATCCAAACAACAGGAAGAGCTATTGAAAAAGTTTGGAGAGCAAGAGGCAGAACGACGAGCACGGGAACAAGCGGAATCAAATCGGGTTGCGCAAGAGACAAGAGAAAGGGAGGCAAGAGAGAAAGCTAAGGAAAAGCATGAGAGAGAAGAGAAAGAGAGGATAGAAAGAGAGGACATGGACAGAGAGAATGTTAAGAGCCAACGGTGGGCTATAGAAAAGGGGAGCAGGGAGCAGGTCATGAAGGAGCGAGAGCAGGAAAAAATCGAGGCAGAAACACCCGAAAGTCGACGCCCGGCTCCAGAGGAGGTGATCGGGACGCAGAAGACGATAGAACAGGAGACTCGGGAACCGGAAGAAGAACGGCGAGAGCAACAGGCTCGGCCCGGTTGGCCTGCAGACACAGAAACAATATATACCCCCCCAATGACCCCACCCTATCCCCCTCACCCATCGCAACAATCATCCTCTCTATACAATTACCTTCGCGATGGCTATAAAGTCACTACCGTTCACGGGGATCAAATCACGACAAGTGGTTCTACCAACATCACAAACACGAATTCAGGAAATACTAACAGTAACAACATCACAGGCTCATATAATAATTCATCTGTCAGGGTCCGTGCAGGAGGTAGGTCTGTTTACTTTGTTCAAGGGAGCTATATTCACCTGCTTTAGTAGGGCGGCGTTGATGATCGTGGTCAAATTTTCTTTTTGTAAAATCGGTACGAATTTCGATCCCCCGCCCTTCAAGCATTCCGAAACCTTGCTGAGCATGGTTTCACGGAAAACCGCAGGAAAGGCACGGGGTGTAGCACCAACGACACGTTGGACCGTCGCTGGTTTAAATTTTATAGGACCTTCGGCCGATTATTGGGTACATTACTTATGTAGGTTGCTATCATTCTGATTAGCGTTCACTAGCTACAGTACTCCTGGTGCTGTGACGTACGTTATGGATAGAATAGATACTTTCCCTGGGAGGAAGGATCTGAACGGAGCAGCTTTGGACGAATGAAGTATTTCGGTATTCCCGGAGTACTAGCGGCCTCATATGTGAGAAACTTGGGGTCGAACATCACTGCATAGGGTCTCGTAGGGCATAAAGTTCACCAGTTGCGGTGAGGAGCTCTCACCACTCTGATTTCGGTTTCAGTATCGAGTTGTCCGGCGCCTCGTAAGTATGTCTTAAGAGCACCACAATTGAAGTTAGCTACATGCCAATCCATACTTGATATGTGTCTAATAGTCTATTTGATGGTCGTTGTTTCGGGCCGCCCTGGTTACAACCTGAATGACATATGGCGAAAACCTCTTATCACAACTTATGCCGGGGTTGCTGATTAGTTTTATCCCTGATCATGAGGTTTCCTGTGAAGCTATTTGTGGAGGCGGGCCATGTGCAGCATGGGTTTCTGAGGTGTCAAAACGTTCAACAGTTCTTCGAGAAGCCGGGGTCGGACTCTAGCGCCATATTGCCCCGGATGACTTTTCACCATTGTTCTCGACCCCCAAGCGACTTAGATTTCTCGGAGCCCGGACTGCGTCCATACCCCGTGTATATGTAGCCCAGGGGTGCAACTTGCCACCGAGCCTCGGTCAGATGACTAGGCCAGTAGTAGGATGGGTGGAAAATGAACAGCGTACGGGCTGTATCCTGTTGTATATCCTTCGGTCATCATTCTGCGCTAGTTCCATGTTCAGAACGCAAATACGTCGGTTTTGTTTTGGCTCGAGAGTCGGGATCCAAATAAAACTGTGGAAAATTGGAAATCGGGGCGGGTTTCGAGCTCAAAATGTCCAGACTTCACTATTCTTCATGACCTTTTCATATAATTTTCCCCACGTCAAGCGATATTATTTAATTTAATTTGATGTGACTTCGAATTTTTTCGGAAGGTGGGCCGTGATCATCTTTCCCATCTTCCATTATCCATAGTAACCATCTTGTGCGAGGTACAGGGCTTTAGCTTTAACCCTAGATTGACATCCTAGTCTTGCCTCTATGTAAGCAATCCGATATTGAAGGATTCTCGGACCCTTTCTTGTGATAATATACAGATCTATTGAAGTCTCGTGCTGGCAAGCCCAGCACGAAGCTTGGCCGGTTCTCGGAGCGCTTCGATGTAGGAGAGATGAACCTCTTCTTGTGTTAACGCACATATTTCTCAAATTCCTCCGTGTGGTAGGACATAGAAAATGGGCATTCGTCAGTTGATCAGTTCACTTGGCTAAGCCGATTCGTTCATACCGACATACAAGGACTGACTTTTGTAGCGCTTAAGTTTAATGAACATACACGACGTGAGGTGATCAGGCTGGGATCGGCCTAGGTTCGGAGTAGCTTTTGAATCAACGTGCTTCAATAAGCGACCAGCGGTTACCCCTAACTTCGGAATTACATTGTTCAGTTTCCTTATGTCTTCTCCTATAAATACTAAATAGCCTCCCTACCGTCCAGGATAGCCCTTTCCTGTTTTCCTCGAGCCATATTTCCACCACGAAGACATCGATTACAGTGCTCACCCATACTATTCAGAGCGTAACTCAACCTCTGACAGCTCTTCCTCCATGGCCGACCCCACCACTACAAGAATCAGTACATCTCTTGCAATATCAGATGCAATCCTGCAGGTCATGCAGGATGCGGCTCGTATATCCCCAGTCCCATGTCTTCAGGAGGCTGCTAGATTAGCACTAGAGATAGTTGATATCGTCCAAGTACGTGATCTTTTCGATTTCACCTGACTTCTGTTCTAATGTTGCTCAACAGGGTACCATGAATAACGAGAAGGCTTTTAACTGTCTTTCTGTCTATGCATGTGCTCTTGTATATGTTATCCTATGTACGCATCGAGGGGAGGAAACTGTCCAAACTGAAGTCTCGGACAATGTGCAAGGTCTTATAATGTATTTCACCCCTCCTTTGCTCCTAATCTCATCTCATGTCTTGAATTTTTTCTCAGGACATTGACGTCCATCAAACGATTCGCCGTAAAACGAGCGTCTCGTGGTCTTATCTTCTATACGATCATGCACAAATCAGACCTCAATAAAATTCAGAAACATTGTGATAACATAAGACAAATGTTGAGCGTATACGGCGTGAGCTATAAACTCTGTCAATTCCGGGGGCTTGCTGAACCGTCCATCACAGCTCAATTTAAATATCGGTATCCAGAATAGCATTACACGTCTATCTATGCAACAGGATATGCTACTTAGAGAACTCCGGGAGCGAGAGGCGGCAGAACGGCACGCGCGAGGAGAGGCGGAGTCAAATTGGGTTGCGCAGGAGGCAAGAGAAAGGGAGGCAAGGGAGAAAGCTAAGGAAAAACTTGAGAGGGAAGAGAAAGAACGAATGGAAAGGGAGGATTTAGAAAGGGAGAGGCTTGAGGGTCAGCGGTTAGCTCTAGAAAAGGAGATCAGGGAGCAGATCACRAGGGAGCAAGAGGAGCAAGAGCGGGAAAAACTCGAGGCAAAAGGACGACAAGAGGAAGAACGGGGGGTATCTCCGGGGCAACATGCCCTGGACTGTCCTCCAGACGGGGAAACGACATATACTCCTCCGACAACCAGACCCTACCCTCTTCTCTCACCACGACAGCCACCCCCTCAATATATAAACCTTTGCGATGGTCCCAGAATCACCACTATTCGTAGGGCCCAGCGACCAACGGGTGGTTCCACTACCGTCACAAACACGAATTCGGGAAATACTGACAGTAACAACGTCACGGGCTCATGTAATGACTCATCTGTTAGGGTACGTGCAGGAAGTAAGTCTCCCTACTCGTTTAAAGAATTTGTGTTCATCTGCTTTAGTATCCGGGCATCGGTGACAGGGTTGGTAATCGTAGTGATCTGCTTCCCGACATTTCCTCTTGTGAAATCTGCACTGATTTGATCAACAACATGATGGCTTATCACCAGTTTAACTCCTGTACATATTCTCGGCTAATTATTGAACACATTATTTATATCATCATTGTTCCAATCAGTATTTGTTAGCTGCAGGTGCTCTTGATGTTCTGGCGTGCATATAGGTGTCTCCTCCAAGGTTAACACCGTTATTGCATTCAATACTGCTCCTTCTCTAGTTTAACCGTCGTCTCCCCTGGTGCACCCGCCACACTTTGTGTCCAGCCTCGTCCTACCATTGTCAACGGAATTGTTCTGCAGACCCCATTATTGTCTCTGGAGTTAGTCTGATTGTAGGTAACGAGCTCGGGCTGCTGCCTGAATCCGAACAATTTCAACAGGATATTGACTCTCGTTGGCCTGCAGATATCTCCGTGCGTCTGCAGGCTGCCTGAACTTGGGAAGTTACTGCACCCGAATGATACGGGGGCCCTTCGTGGTGATACCTGACTATATATTGTACGAGGAGGATAAAACCGACACTGCATAAGGTAAAGGCGTATTAAATGGAGATGGAGTTGTTGGCCATTCCGATGTTGGTTCCGGCATTCAAGTAAGGACATTTGCAGTGGATAATCCGGTACCTGCATATTGAAGTCAACTGATTTTAAAATATGTCTTAAAATAGATACAATTCGAGTGTACATACAACCCGTCAAATCGAGTCGCTGATAGATCCCACCCGGTCGCGGTCGCGGCCGCGGGCCCGATTATTATTTACCGATACTTATTCACGCAGCCGCGTGGTTGATAAATATTGGCCCCCGCATGCCTTTCATTTGGCGAATTGTGCGCTGATAGTTGTCGGGAATGATATACTTCCGGCTGAAAAGTATAAAAGAAGAAACATACGAATTTTGAATTGGCTATTCTTGCAGTGGCTCTTTCAAGCCAACTGCCAATTTGATTCTGTTCCACCTCCATAGCGACGTATGCCTCCCCGAGACTAGGCAACGCCGTCTAGATAATAAACGATACCCAAGGCCGTCGTACAGAAAGAAATAGAACGTCATATTGTTGTTGTTCGTTCTCTTTATAGTTCTCCCCCAAACTTTCGATACTAAAACGACTCCTAACCCTCTAGCATTTCCTCCGGCTATTCTGATCTCTACTCCTCCAGGTACCGTCCACCTACAAATGATTGCGCCCATCTATATGGTAGCTTAACCTCTGATAGTCCATCTTCATGGCCGAAAAGAAAAAATCCACTACCACACGAATGAATACAACACTGGTGATATCGGATACAATCCTGACAGTTGTACAGGATGCAGCCCGTATATCCCTGGTTCCAGACTTTAAAGAAGCTGCCGGACTGGTATTAAGGATTATCGACATCGTCCAAGTACGTGACCTTTCACTTTTGCCTGGCTCTCGTTCTAATCTTGTCCAACAACAGGGTATCGTGGGTAAAATAGGAGCTTTCAATCTTCTCGCCATCGATGCGTGTGGTCTTGTATATGCCACCATATGTATGCATCCAAAGAAAGAACCTTTTTCAATAGAGATGTTGTATGACATGGAAGGTCTCTTAACGTACTGTGCAATTCCTTTGCCCTTTGTCCCCTCTCATGTCATGAATTTTTCTTAGGACATTAAGATCTATCGAGCGATTCGCCAAGAAACGGGCATCTCGTAGTTCTATCCTCCATATATTCTCATGTATATGTGGTAGTAACGACGGTAAAATTCAGAGATATCGCGACAATCTAAGACAAAGGCTTAACATATATGGAGTGAGCTAAAAACTCCATTGTTTTTGAGAACTTACTCGGCTGATCTATTCATCGCAGCTCAAATCAAGTATCAGTATCCAAGAACACATCGCGCGTTTATTAGCACAACAGGAGGAGCTACATGAAGAGCTCTGTGAGCGAGAGGCAAGAGAAAGGGAGGCAAGAGAAAGGGAGGCAAGAGAGAAGTCTAGGGAAAAGCGTGAGAAAGAAGAGAGAGAGCGAATAGAAAGAGAGAATCGGGAAAGGAAGAAGCTTGAGAGTCAGCGGTTAGCTTTAGAAAAGGAAATCAGGAAGCAGGTCACGAGGGACCAAGAGCGAGAAATTGAACGATTGGGGGAAGAAAGGCGGGCATCACTGGAGCAACGGCGGCCATTAGAATACACAGAGATGATGAGTACTCCCTCGGTGCCCCCACCCTACTCCTTACATCAACAATACTTTCCACCATATGGGTACCGTCGTGATGACTTCGGATCTAATACCATTCACTGGGACGAGACCACAACAAGTCGTTCCACTAACATTACAAACACAAATTCGGGAAATTCCAACAGCAATAATATCACGGGCTCGTGTAACGATTCGTCTGTCAAGGTCCATGTAAGAAGTAAGTCTTCTTACTTGTCTCAAGAGTTTGTGTTCATCTACTTCAGTACCCAGGCATCAGGGGAGGCGCCGATGATCATAGTCATCTGTTAGCCAGAATTTCCTTTTTGCATGATTTTCGGCCACTGACGAAATATTGACTTGTCACCAGTATTTTGTATGGGATTTCGACTACCTATGATGTCAGTTGTTATCGTTCTAATCAGTATTTGTGAGGGCTAGCCCCCTAGGTTTGTTATTTATCACTAGTACTGGCGTAAAAGGAATATAAACCAATTTGTGTCAACCGGAGAGCTGTCTACCTCACCAGCTACCGTGTCCCTGATGACCTCTTATATGCATAACAGGTACCTTTCCAAGGCTAATGTTACTGGATAGAGTCGAGACTCGACGCTGTTACCTCCGATACCGTTCCTTGACTTCTGTAGTTCATGCTTCGCCTCCGGCTGCATCTTTAGATTTGGCGGTTGCGAACGGAACTATTGCGCAGACGCTCTATACCATTATGTGCCTCTGGGGTTCGTCTGACCCCATGTAACAAGCCCAGGCTGCTGCCCAAACCCGACAAAACGTTGATTCTGCTGGATTAGAGATGGCCTCATACGTCGACAGGCTAACTAATCGGGCCGTCACCTATGTCTTCAGCGTGAGCTTGAGAAGTCATCACACCCGAGTGATACGAGTGTCGTTCGTGGGTGACACTTGACTATATATTATACGGGACTAACATATCCAACGAGGTGGGATGCACACTCTTACAATAGCTCTTCCTCTCCTGGGGTCTGCTTTATTACGGGAAACCAGAGGATCTCACATACCTCTGCAGGGCTACAGGGGTTGCTTTATTTCAAACCAAACAAAGTAGTTTCCGTAATTGGAGCAATGCGGGAAAGAAGCACATGACAGCCTTCCTGGTGCTTCTTCTGTGGGGAGGATGTCCGTGTGGCGCCGGGGGGTCCGAGGTTTTGTGGTCGAGCGTCTTTGCATAGTATTTACTGGGAAATCGAGTGATCAACATATATAGAATACTCAGTTAGCCGTTCCGATATGACGTACTTGGACGGGAGTTTTAGAGCTGGATATTGTAGCGTCTCATACACGAGACACGAGGGATGTCAAATGAAATGGAATCGGCAGGATGTTGATGCACGAGGTAGCAGAT
>CEMJ01394216.1:18336-35224 GCA_900068955.1 Clitocybe nebularis | reverse complement strand
GTTTATTGTCCTCCATTTTCTTATTTGCCTCTTTGATCTATTCGAAGATATCAGTATACCATCATTCATTTATCGGAAACAGATATCACCTTTTGCAGAACGGCAGCCTTCCGTTCCAGGAACTGTTTCTTAATCTCCAAAATCAATTCCTGACGCCGATGGTAAATCTTCACATTTTTGCAGGTCCCACTCTTCGGGTCCAACTCTTGGATAACAGCTTCCCGGCTATGTGAAGTCGCAAGTGATGGATCCTGAAAATCCGGGGGGACTCCAGATATCGATTGAAGGACGGCCACGATCATGTCCACGAACCAATAACACTGGCGTTTGAATATTTGATATTTCTGACTATTATCGTGTACGACCTTTGATAGGAGGACGAGATCGAGTAGGGTGACATCCGTGAATCGGATCCTCTCAATGAGAAGGTCCTTCTTGATCGCTTCATCGTCTGAATCGTCCCCCTTCCCTCTCCTCTTGCTTTCCTCCACCGTAGCATCGGACTGTTTCTTTCCTCTGATGAACTTTCGTTTCAAGTTGATAAAGGACCTAGGTCTTCGTACTCGAGGCTTCTCAGCATCCGGCCACGCGTTCAACGTCGTGACCATATCTCGGGCATCTAAAGATTTGAAAAGCGCGAGGGAGGACGCTGACGAGGATGCAGAGGACGAGTGTGAGGCTCGAGAGAGCACAGATCCTCCATCCTGGGCCTGTCCCGGTGGATCGCTGCTGCACACCTCCTCCCCAAAGCGTTCAGTACGCACAAACCAATCACTCGTCGGCGTCTCCGCGACTTGCGCAACTATGTACTCATGTTCGGAGAGAGTCTGTTCTTTGAAGCGGCGTATCTCAGTCACCTTGAGCGACTCGGATCGTTCGCGATAGGCGGCATTGTCAACGGAGTAGTAGCAGAAGAGGACACCGTCCTCCCAGTGTTCGACCGGCGCGTGATTCGGGAATTCAAAGTGATTAATTATTTGACCGGCCATTCCAAGAGAACGTAGAATGGGTCGGATATAACCTGACAGAGAGAAATTGGGGGACCTGCTTGCTAAAGACATCCTTTAAGTGTGAAGCGGTGTAGATGTGAGTTAGATCCCAAGACCATGCTTTTTCCGCAAGCTGCACGATCCCAGTGAGTTGATGAAACGTGTTCCGATCGTGATTTTGCGGTTAGTTTGACTCCGCTTCAAATTCAAAAGAACTATTAGAGCTCCTAGATCCAATTGCCGCCCCCCATACCTTCCTAATATGAAGCTAGACAGGATGGCTGGTCATCTGAAGAGTTCTGCGTGATCTTTCTTTCTTGTTCGCGGCGTTGGAGTCCATTGTACCCATATTGCCGAGTTGCCGTTTATCTTATTCAAACTTCGAAACACGGGATCCATTACCTAATTGATTGTCAGCATGCTGTCCACCTGGCACCAAACTCAGTGTACAAGTAGTTGGTAAACCGAAACGCCAGTACACCTTGAGTACTTGAGTCACTACAGGTCACTACACCGGTTTGTTGTTACTTTCAACCACGACTAATGTTCAAATTGGGATATTTTCCTCGTCTTAGGCTTGGCATCTAGAAATAGAGCCACTGAAGCGGCTGTCACGTTAGGGAGGAGATCCCTAGATCCAAGGTGCCGAGCAGCCTCGACATTACGCGACTACAGTAGTACGATTCGGCACCGGGAAACGTAAACCAGTGGTCTATCAAATGGGCTATGCACGGATCCTCCATCTTTGAAATTGCTCCTCAAGCAGAACACGGCATGCAACAGTGTTTTGTACATAAAGCGGGGTTTAGGAAGACCCCACATACGCCCACCATCGGGCGCGCCTGTGCGGTGCACTCTCAGGCTGCCATCCTTATAGCGCCAACGTCCATCTATGACACTTGACATTATCTTAGATTTCGAGAGGTTAACCACGTCTATTATAGTACGGGTTTCGTTTCTTTACGCGGATATAACGGCATTCCCTTATCATTACCAGGAATGTCTGAAGATACTTGTCGACCATTGGAGGAAGGGCCCAATTCCATCTCAGCGATCCTCCGGGAACCTCGTTCCAGCTCGCTCCCTGTTCCTCGCCCCAAAGAAGCAAGGTCAAGACCCGAGGAACACGACCCTTCCTAACCCGGTTCCACGCACCAAATATCTTAGGATCGATCTCGCGAGCAAGTTATAACTACGCGTCACCACGGCAGTATGGCATCTCTCGTAGCCGCTCAGCAAGGACTATGTTGTTACCTGGGCGATTACATTGATTGATACCACATTTAAATCCTTCTGATGAAGTTGGCCACAATATGTCTAGCGCTGGTAGATGAATCTCCGAAATAGTGCGATAAGCATCATCTTCCTGTGACACACCAGCGACCAAAACCCAGATAGAAAATAGGTCCGTATGGACTGGATATTGATTCACAAAGTTCCGAAGCATACGAATTCTTGCAAATACCGGTGATCCCATGTATATAAAAAGAGGGCGGGGGTGGAAATGGTGAGGGTTTCCAAATATGGTGGGCGACTACTTCCGCCCTCCGACGTTCCGATCTGTTCTGTCTCCACAAAGCAAATGTTCGGCAGGACCAAATCAATTAAATCAGTATACCTCTTGACGTGCTGCTGATGAAGATTCACTTGTTATAGATGAATAAGAGTGCAACAAACCTATGTAATCAATGCCGTCGAACGTAAGCAATTCTGAGGCTGACGAACCTCTTCGGCGGAATCCTACCCAACCCCGTTGCTACCCCTATACCCATTGTCGAAGCTCGGTGGAGGTCTCAAAGATGAAACCCGCTCATGGGCCATAAATACGGCTCGAAAATCCCAAGCCCCTCATCACACATACACCTTACCACCTCAACCATGTCTGATATATCCGATCTCAAGACTGCGTTCAAAGGGGACATTGTTACTCCAACCGATCCCGACTACTCAAGCGCCATCGCCCGGTGGGCACTTAACGCTGGACGTCAAGCTCAGATCGTCGCTTTCGTGAAGGACGAAGCCGATGTAGCTTTGGCCATCAAGTATGCAAGGGCGATGAAGCTCCCTCTTGCTATCCGTGGTGGCGGACATAGCCCGTCGGGTTCTTCCTCAAGCAAAGATGGCTTGGTTATCGATCTCTCGAGATATATCAACGGAGTCAGGGTCGACGCCGAGAGGAAGGTTGTTCACGTTGGCGGAGGGGCTTTGTGGGAGGCTGTGGATAAGGCAGCCATAGTGCATGGTTTGGCTACGGTAGCCGGGACCGTGAATCATGTGCGTTTTCCGTTGTCGGAGTCGAATATTTCTGACACAAACCGCCCGTCCTCTAGACAGGAGTCGGAGGGTTTGTGACTGTTCTCCTATTCACCGCCAGAGATAAATAACATATACTTCGTTAGGCTACTTCTCGGAGGCGGCTTTGGGTGGTTAAGTCCTGCGCATGGACTGGTCATCGACAATCTTCTCCAGGTAAGTGTTGGATGGGACCCACTGTCCGGTGTCTTAATGCCCCACACAGGCCACTATAGTGACCGCAGATGGATCGATCCTCACTGCGAGCGAAACAGAGAACCCTGATTTATTTTTCGCAATTAGGGGCGGAGGATCCAACTTTGGCGTTGCTACCGAATTTGTACTACAACTATATCCCCAGCGTCGCACCGTGTATGCTGGGATGGTTATCTTTGACCGGTCGTCCCTCGAAAAAGTCGTAGAGACCACCTCAAATTGGTTCTCTTCTGCTGGAGAGAATGAAGGGATGCTCCAGATTGCGACCGTCTCACCCCAAGGCGACGTATGTCTCCTTTGTGTCCCCACATACCTGTCTCCTAACACTCGCTGATCTCGTAGCCTTGTATCATCTCGAGTATCTTCTACAACGGAACAGAGGCCGAAGGCCGAGAGAAGTATAAGGCCTTCTTTGATATTGGTTGGTCTTTTGTAGGACAAGATTTGATACCTTTCCTCATTTTAAATTTGTAGGCCCGATCGGAGATACGACACGGGAAATACCTTATGAAGAGCTCAACGCATTACAAGTTCGTCACCTAACTCTCCCCCACTTAGACCACGCGCTAACAGAGATCCCTAAAACAGAACCCAATGATGTACCCAGGCCAATGCGTCTACATGAAAGGCCTCGGCCAACGTACACCCCACTACCCATCAATCAACAAAGCCTATGAAAAGGCTATCGACATCTGGAAAAACTCGGATGGTTTCAAAGCCAACGTTTTGTTTGAGTATTTCCCGCTACACAAAATCCGATCTGTCCCACACGGCGCGACCGCGTTTCGAAGGGACCCCACCCCGGCTGTACTTGTGTTGATGGTATGGAAGGACGACGACGAGGTGAGCACGGAGCGGGCGCGAGGATATGCACACGAGATCGCAGGTATTGTTTCTGAAGGACAGCGCGGTGTGACCGCATCAGAAAATCTGGGATATAGCAATTACGGTACGTCTGGTAGTTTGAAATGGTGTTCGAGGATGTTCTTCTATTGACGAAATTTTGTTTGCAGATTTTGAAGCGGCAGATATAGGCAAGGCAGACAAAGCTCGGTTGGTGTTTGCAGATAACTACCCGAGACTCCAAAGGATCAAGAAGCAATATGATCCGGAGAGTGTCTTCAACAAGTGGTTCCCAATCACGCCAGCTTGATGCACACGTCAATAGATGCTGTAGCTTATTTTTATATCATAAATAGTTTTAGGATCTGTAAATCGCCACTTGTACAATTATTCAGTTCTGCAGCTGATTGACGTGTGAAATTTCTGCTTACAAGCCGAGATAGAAGCAAGGGTCTGACATATGATGGCTCCAGGCCGATGGGTTAATCTAGCTTTGAAAGGGATCGGCTCGGATATCGTGCAGCACATGTACGAATCTTACTTCAACTGTAAGAATGTGAGAATATGCACCAACCAATAAGAGAACTCGGCCATGACCACAGGTGAGCAACCATTGGGGAAGGTATCGTTTATGGCCGTCCTGGGATAGTAACCGCGTGAACTGCACAAAGGATGTAGAGGAGAGGTCATTTCTAGATCTCTTGGACATGATCACACCCAAATAAATCGACCGTAAAGCTCTCCTCAATAGATCGCAGACCCATACCAAACCGCCAGCATGGATAACAGGATCTTTCGAAGTCACTAGGACCTCGACGTGAAATGGCTAGGGACGGTGGACAAACAATCATTCGAAATACCTACTATCGCCAATCTTGAACAACTTCGCATAAAAACATATGGCTAACCTGGCCCGCCATGAGTGCTTATGTAGAGAGACCTCTGAGTTACAAATGGCCGAGGGGAATGTTCCCCGATAATCGCAGAATGAACCGAAGATACATCAGACCGGCTCCGAATATAAACAATGCTTCGTTATATCCTGAACATGTGATGTACAGTCCCCAAGTGGAAAAGTGACATTCAAATACATCCCTAGTAGAGGTATGATGGTCAATGAACATAGACTATCTGCGAAACACGATATCGGGCACAATATCGGGCCTACACTGAGCTTCCTAGAGCATTCAATCCACCAGAACCCCGGAATGTCCCGGACCCAAACAAACCAGATGAAAGAGGCGTATGGTTGATCGGTTATTTATGTGGTAAAACAAGGCTAGTATTCTGATGGGGGATGTTATATTGCATCCAGTGGTTGAATTGATCTGACGGTAGCCGGGGGATAGTCCAGGGAGGAAATGGGGAGGCTTTTGTTTTTATATGTAAAGGAATCAAGAGGAGTCATTGTAAATGAACCATGGTTTATGGCATCCGTCATAACGTGGCTTGTTCTATGAAAGATGATGGGCTCGTGAGGTCTGAGAGGGCGTGAGCCAGGTACCTTGTCCAGGTGGACAAAGACAATGATGAGTGTAGGAAGTATTCCCTGGAGATAGAATCAGGCGGGGTGATGTTTAGATATATTTATAACTGTCGCTCACAATCAAGGGGATCTCCAAGTCAAGGACAATAGGTAGTCCGGTACTGCCCGTGTAATTTAAGATGAGACTCACGACCTATTGCAACATCAGCTGTGGGATGCATATTCCAATGAAAGAGGTGAGTCACCTGGCAAGCAGTGTATAGCGCACCAGACTCTACGATGAGGATTATGATGCCCTTGTAAGGACTTGAAGTACTGGGTCCTGATGCTTCGCGCTCGAGTTTACGGTGCATGTACCTAAACCAGGAACTCAACATGTCTACGGGAAACAAAGACATAGGGGTCACCATATCCGACCAATAATCAGAAGCGTACACAAGCTTGTGTTGGCCACGATCAACACAACAGGCACGCATGTGAAGAATGTGTTGATTTCGCGAGAAGATAAAAGGTGAAGAGTGAACGCTAAAGTAACAGATTAGAATGACCATTCATAGAATATCTGGAACAAACCTGCGGCGACCGTGACAAGAATTAGTGGCACAGAGACAACGACATAACTGCATGCCCATATGACCCAAACCCTGTATACGTTAGTAATCAGGAAGAAGCAGGTTAGAGAATTCAACAACAAACCTCCATATTAAAACAAGGTCGCCAATGACATACTAATGTAGTGGATAGATATTAGATGTAAAAAGCTTTTTCTTTATACAGTACCTGGAACATCGAGAGGACTATTTCTGTTTGGCTGATTGCTAGTGGGACGTTATCAACTGTCACTTCCCGCATAACCAGCCCAAGATGGATAGCGGAGATGATGAACATGATGATAGATGCTCCAAACATAATTTTGTGTGGGGTTGGCATTGTATTATAACTCGTCCTGAAATATTGATGTCAATATATTATGGTTGTAGGAGATCTCTATACATACGATAGAATCCAGATTATGAATATTGTCAGTGCTGCGAACAGTCCTGTTTCATCCCCAACATATATACTTCAGCGCCAATGCTAGCAGAATACACATAACAAACCTACCAACAAGGAGTGACTCCGCCATCACAGCAATTGCTTGAGCTTTTCTGTTAGTCTGAAAGGATGAAGATGTCGCCATATTGACATCTATAGCTTAGTCAGAGATTAAGGAGAGCGAGATTGAGTAGCAAACTTGTGGGCCTAGTAAACGGGATTGGGATGTAGCTTTCTCTCAGCATGGGTTCTTAAGCCCTGGCATTCATCACCTGAATTCTCCCTTTGTACTTATGGTTTGTTCCTCGTCCGCAGGGGCCATGTGATGTATAAATGAGATCAACCCGTCCAAAATCCGTCGGACAGCGCCTCAAACCTTCCATGACCACTTGATACATGATAAGAATCTTTTTGCGGGAGCAGTTGGGTTCGTATCTGCGATTTTCGTGGGTCTGAACCGTCTGATTGATGATGCTTGAGTATATAAAGAGTTCATGCCATTGTTTATGCCATTAATTAAACTCTTGTATGCTCTTGTATGGAGTTGGGTTTGTTTGGCTGTTCCCTTAGGCTCAAACTTGGTATCGATTATGACCTGTTTGCTTATTAAGCTTTGATATAGCTCAGCTTAACTTCGCTTTTGAAGGACTACTGATGCATCAGCTGATCGAACTGTCGAACCTAATCATTATTGTGTCCAATGTCCTGTTTCTTTGAGAGATGCTTATATCCCCCATCAAGCCAGCAGGTTTGATAGTTGATGCTGTTATGAGTCCCAACTTCAAGTTGGCCAGTGTCGTCTTGACCCTTGTTTTTCTTGGAAGAAATATTGACTAAACAATTTTTACATATGAAGTGAGGTAAGATACACTAATTATAGGGGAGCAGATAATTCAGACTGGTGCTAGCAGTCTGAACAAAGTTGAAAACCATGCTGGAACACACTACACACAGTTAACCTGCATACCAACACTTTTCCTTGCGACAAGCCGTACAAAATGTGGGGAAGGAAAGCTATTCCTTACATACTCTGAGGTAAACAAAAATTGGGAGTACATTTGGAAAAAGCTCGTTTTCGTTTTCGAGCGTGTCACGCATTTGCGGCAAGTATGGTACATCCTTCTATCACCTCCTGAATCACAGTTCGTAACTTTGCTTCCCCTCGCTCTTCCATGACATCATATTCTCATAGTGCGGCGGGGGCATAGTCGTTTACCCTAGTGGGTGACGAGCGATTGGCAATGGAAGAATATCCGAATTAGCCAGGTCCGTGGTATCCAAGCGATAAAAGCAGAGCCTTGTCCCCAGTGCACTCGCAGCATGCAATGTAGGCAGAGGACAATTCCCGGCGAGATCTCCCATCCGCCTCCTAATCTGATCATCAGCTTCCCCGCGCGTAGAGATATACAAGATCGCAGAAGGATCCTTCAACTCTATAATGAAGATAGGCAAGTTCTTCAAGTGGATTTCAAAACAAACAATGAAATTAGCCGAGTCTCGAGATGATGGTTGAAGATATTGCGGCACAACCGTGAAGTCAGTCGGGGGAGAAGAAAGTATTCAGAAGTTTATATGAGTAAATTGGGTGTGGTTTCCCACGAGTTGCACGGCTCCTTCATCCATCGTTTTTTTTTCAAGGCTTTTTCTTATTATATTGAATCTGCGTTTCTCTCCAGCTACAAGTAACAGAAGTACTAAGAAGTGTTAGCTGCCAAAAAGGGAGTCTATTCCCTACTGAGCCAGTGCTTGGTGTCTACATTTCGGGTATAGATAAAGTACATTCAACCTTGCGTCTCCGTTCAACGCTAAACACGTCTGATTCGTTTTTGAGATTATAAAAATTGGTATGGCTTCTCGCCGCCCTTGCATTGGTAAACATCAGCCCTCCTGCGTACCAGTGCATCTGTCATCTCTCTATCTCACCTGATGGGAATTTACACTCCCTCGTCTTATCAAAGAGCAATCTGCCACCGTTTATGCCCTAAAACAGGCCCCAAAAGACACCCTCGTCTGTGTCTATCCAACGCAGCATTATATGAGACACTCCGTGTGGTTTTCATGATACTATATTGATGCGTCGCATGACTACGAGGGACCAACCCCAGCATCGGCTCCTGATCTCTGGCAGAATGGTGGAAATCACCCCCACGCCCCGTCACGCCATATACCACCCATCAAATCTCACGACGGACGCTCATGAGACATCCAACATCTGCACTACAAGCAACTCCTCGAAGCCTTATGCTCCGGCTTAAGCGTTGATCCCAATTACCCGCGTATATGCGTGAAAAAAAGGCTAACCAGGATCTCGTCAGGGGACACCCAGAAGATTGGACAAAGTGTATATTGGGAGTATAACATAGTATGTGTTTTACTGGGCCTGTTTCTTGTATTCTCCCAATAATGTTTGTTTCACTTTAGGTTGATTCATGGGCTAGTTATCTTATCGAGAGGCGCCTTGTGGTGTAGGTCTAATAACGCCAACACAACTAAGTCATGGGACTATCCCCCCTCAGAACGTCGATGATCGGACTCTATCCAGGAGCGCGCCGCCGCGGGTGTCAGGCAATCAGATTCACAGATGGAGGCACGCCTCGTAGCAAAAGTCCACCTATATCGATCAGCCAAGTCCCCTTTCCTACCCCTTCTTTACCGACGACGACGACCTAGCTAGCACGGGAGCGTGGTGGATTCCCCTGCACATATTAGCCGATGGACCCACATAAGTGGACCTCCCCCTGATATCTGCTCACAGGGTGAAGGCGCCGACGGGCGGAGACGAAGATTACAATTGTACGATATTAAACTGGTCAAAAACAGGACTCTGAATGCGGCTGTTCAGTAATAGTGAGTGCCTTTTCTAGTACCCTCTTCCCTGCTTGCCGGAACTCACTATAAACTAGCCAGCGCTGTCATATTTGTTGTGCATCAAGACTCACCTAGATCGCAGAAAGATTCTGTACCTATCTGCAAATGGGATAGTCTTGGCACTTGGTACTTGAACGACCAACCCCAGGTGGACAATAAAAATGGTCGACGCCGAAATCCAGATATGATAACAAGCGGTGTCAAATGCAATGTGTCTATCGTACGTACGATTGGGCGAATTATAATATAGGAAGCATTATGAACATTAGTAACCAACAATAAGATCGTCTCGGAAGGCACTCGTTTATGGCCATCCCGGGATATCGGGAGAGCTGCACAAAGGATATATGAGGAATGTCAGATCCCCTCGATATGACCACGCCCCAAGAAATCGACCATAAACCTCTACCAGATGGGTTGCAGACCCACACCCAACCTCCAGTATGGACAACAGATCTGCCGAAGTCGCTGAGCCCGACATGAAAGGAGTAGTTTACAAACAGTCAGTCAGAATACTTTCTATCATCAATCCCGGGTGGGTTCGTATAATATTATGTGGCTTACCTAGCCCGCCACGCTCACCCAGAGATATCTCTTATGATCAATCGGGTGGGAATATATTTCAGGATAGTCCAAAGACCCGCCATACCGGCTCTGAATACAATCGTTTCCTGACAGTGGTCTACAGCTGTCTACAGCCAACATATTGAACATATGACGGACAGTCCCAAAGTGACACTACAGATACGTCACAAGGGATAGGTGTGACTGTCGCCAATTGATTAAGTGAATATAGACGATCCACGTCCACACTGAGCTTCTGATAGAGTTCGATCCACCAGAACCTCGGAACCTCCTTGACCCAAACAGACCACATTAAAGAGTTTACAGTTAACCGGCTAGCTATGCGATAAAACCTAGCTAGTGCCCTGTTACGGGAAGTCAGATGGCGTGCAATGATTGAGTTGATTTGACGACGGCCTGGGGATATTCCAGAGAGGGAAAGAGCAGTCTTTTGTCTTTGTATGGAGAGGGATCAACAGAATTCATTGGGAATTCATTAGGGTTTATGGTATCCGTCATAACATGGCTTGCCCTTTGGAAGATGATGGGCTCGTGAGGTTTGAAAGGGCGTGGAGCAGGTGTCTTGTCCAGATGGACAAAGACAATGATGAGCGTAGGAAGGATCCCCTAGAGATAGAGTTAGACGGAATGTCATTCAGAAATATCTATAGTGTCTCTCACGATCAGGGGGATCTCCAAATCAAGGACGATGGATAATCCGATACTGTCCGTGTAATTTAAGACAAGGCTGACCACCTATTACAACGTCAGTCGGTAGGATACGTATTATTATTTATTATTGAGAGCTGAATTACCTGACAAGCGGTGTATAATGCACCAGATTCCACGACGAGGATAATAATGCCCCTATAAGGGCTTGAAGTATTGGATACTGACATTTGGCGCTTGAGGTTGCGGTGCATGTGCCTAGAAAAGGGACTCAGCATGCCTACGAGAAACAAGGACGTGGGGATCACCATATCCTACCAATAATCAGAAGTGTACACAAACTTGTATTGGCCACGATCAACACAACAGGCACGCATGTGAAAAATGAATTGATTTCACGGGAAGATAATAGGCGAAGAGTGAACGCTGCAGCAACAGATTAGAATGACCTTTCATGAAATATCTGCAACAAACCTGCGGCGACAGTGACAAGGATCAGCGGCACAGAGATAACGACATAATTGCGTGCCCATATGGTCCAGACTCTAGACATAATTCAACAATGAGAACGGTTTCAACTGGCAAGGCAAATTCAATAGAAGACCTCCAGATCAAAACAAGCTCGCCGATTACATACTAACGTGGTGGATAGGTATCAGATGTAGATGCAGGAAGGTTTTTAGTTTATACGATACCTGGAACATTGCAAGGACTATTTCCGTTTGGCTGATTGCTAATGGAACGTGATCAACGGTCACTTCCCGCATGACCAGCCCTAGATGGATGGCGGAGATGATGAACATGACGAAAGACGCCCCAAATACGATCCTATGTGGGGTTGGCATTGTACTATAACTCGTCCTGAATTATCGGTGTGAATATGCTGCGGTTGCGGGAGGTCCCATGCGTACGATAGAATCCAGAACACGAATATCATAAGTGCTGCGAATAGACCTATTTCATTCCAATATATAGGCTTAGTGCTGGCTGTAGAAGAATACACATAGCAAGCCTACCAACAAGGAGAGACTCTGTCATCAGAGCAATCGTTTGAGCCTTTCTGTTAGTTTGAAAGGACAAGGACGTGGCCATGTTATTTATGATTTTGTTGGGATTTGATGGAGGGTGATATTGAGTACCAAACCCGCGGGCCTAGTAAATGGGATGGAGATGATGTTTTCTCTCAGCATGGGTTCTTAAGCACTGGTAATCATCACCTGGATTCTCCCTTGGTACTTATCGTTTGTTCCTCATTCGCGGGGGCCATGTGATGTACGAGTGGGATCAGTCCGTCCAAAATCCGTCGGACAGCCTCAAACCTTCCACGACTTCCTGATACATGATAAGAATCTTTTTACAGGAGCGGATGCGTTCTTATTTGCGATTTGGAGCCTGATAGACGATGCTTGAGCCTAAGACAAAAAGAGCCCAAACGAATCCACACACGGCGCTGGGCTTGTTTGGCTGCTCCCCCAGGCTCAAACTTGGCGTCGGCGATCATCAAACCTTGTTTAGGCTTCGCCCCGCCTTTGGAGGACCAATGATATATCACATGGCCCTCCTTCGGCCGAACTCAGTCACTACCATATCCAACGTCCTACTCCTTGTAACTATGTTTATACCCCCCATCACGCCAGCAAGTTTGATAGTTGATGTCCTTGTGCGTCCCAACCGCTGGCCAATGTTGTCACGACCTGGATTTTTCTTCACTCGAGTGGCTTGATTTGATACATTTGCTGAACTTAAAAGGTGACTGTCAAGGATCGGGCTAACACACTGGGCGTAGCAGGGCCTGGATTAGCATTGTCCATTGGCTGTACATCTGGGTACTTGACGTTTCAATGCAGTTTATGCAAAACAACCAATACATTATCTATCTATCACGATGGATGTCGTTGAATTGGCCAACCAATTTGATATGGCCGAGAGTGACACGCCTACTCCGACCTCAAGTCGGACTGCCTTGTGTGACACTGGGCGCCAACAACTGGAATCATGAATCTTTCGGGGAATGGAGGCAATAAGGAGTCTAAGACAGCGGCTGAAAACGCCCTCTGAGTTTGGGTCACGAGTGACGAGCCTCTCGTATAATCTATGAATACGCCCCGGGGTCTAGGGTGGTGTTTTGATGATATCCATTGGTTGGACGAGTATGCGGGTTCTTGCTTGACTATCCCACAAAGCACTCATGGGCTGAACTATCCGCCCCGCGTTCCTTCGTCCCACTCACGTGGAACAAGAACCTAATATCTATTCAGTTTTTTTAGAAGACAGTCTATCGCGCTCACTTTGAGCGCCGATACACAGATATACCCAATAGACTATACGCTCACACACAGATTCTACCCGCGCCAACTCAAGAATGACCACCCATTTACCCTATTTATATAATTTCCGAATACCTATCTCAATTACAATTCATGTTATATCATAAGTTTGAATAGTCAGGTTTTCTTTGTCCCGCCCCGCCATTGTCCTGGGCGCGGGATGAAGATGAAGCATAGGTAGCAGTTGACGTCTCGGGTCGCAGGGATCAAGGGTTCGATAGGGGACCCTCCGAATCGGACGTCTTGACTGTTTTCTACCCAGCATCAGAATCTGACTCTGACCATAAATATTCAGGCTAAAGTCTGGCGAATTCGTCCGTAGTGACAGGTGGTCCTTCTGGCACCAAATAATTAAGTCTACTGGAAAAGAGTAGTTCACGTCATTTTCTTTTGTGACAGTGAGGATGAAACGAGAAAATGCAGAAATATCAATGTCAGGCCTATTCCGCTCAGGAATTCAGACAGCATGCAATGGTTGAGTTGATTTGGCGGCAGACTGGGGACACTCCAGAGAGGAAAAGGGTAGGCTTTCGTTTTTGTATGAGGAAGGATCAAGGGGAGTCATTGGGAATGAATGACGGTTTATGACATCCGGTATAATGTGGTTTGTTCTTCGTAAAATGATGGGCTCGCGAGCCTTGAGAGGGTGTGGGCCAAGGACCATGTCCAGGTGGACAAAGACAATGATGAGCGTAGGGAGTATTCCCTGGAGATAGAATTAGGCGGGGTGGTGTTTAGAAATATACATAGCTATCTCTCACGATCAGGGGGATCTCCAAGTTAAGAACGATGGGTAGTCCGATACTGTCCGTGTAATATAGAATGAGGCTGACAACCTATCGCAACGTCAGCTAGTAGAATGCGTATCTTGGTAAAAGGGGCGAATCACCTGGCAAGCGGCGTATAACATACCAGACTCCACGATAAGGGTGATAACGCCCTTGTAGCGGCTTGGAGCATCGGATCCTGTCGCTTCGTATCTAAACTTGCGGTGCATGTGCCTAAGTAAGGGACTCAGTATATCTACGAAGAACAAGGGCGTTGAGATCACCATATCCTACCAGTAATCAGAAGCGTACACAAGCTTGTATTGGCCACGATCAATACAACAGGCACGCTTGTGAAATATGTATTGCTTTCGTGGGAAGATAGAAGGCGAAGAGTGAACGCTATGACAGATCAGGACGACCTCTCGTGGAATATTGGAAACAAACCTGCGGCCACTGTGACAAGAACTAGCGGCACGGAGACAACAAAATATTTGCGTGCCCATATGACCCAGACCCTGGACATAAATAAGCAATAAGAATGGTCCAAACTGGACAATTCAACCACAGACCTCCATATCAAAACAAGGTCGCCGATCACATACTAACGCGGAGGATAAATGTCAGATGTAAAAGGGTTTTTTATTTATATGATACCTGGAACATTGAAAGGACTATCTCTGTTTGACTGATTGCTAGCGGGACGTGGTCGACGGTCGCTTCCCGCATAACTAGCCCTAGGTGAATAACGGAGATGATGAACATCACGATAGACGCTCCAAACACAATCCTGTGTGGGACTGGCATTGTACTATAGCTCGTCCTAAAATACTTATGTGAATATGCTGCGGTTGTGGGAGACCTCTGTGCATACGATAGAATCCAGACTACGAATATCGTGAGTGCTGCGAACAGACCTATTTCAATTCCGATATATAAAGTTCAGCGCCAGTTCTAACAGAATACACACATAAGAAACCCACCGACAAGAAGTGATACCACCATCACAGAAATCGCTTGAGCAGTTCTATTAGTGTAAAAGGACGAGGACGTTGCCATGTTGGCCTCTATGGCTTAGTCGGAAATTGAAGGAAATAGCGAAATCGCAGGCCTAGCAATTGGGATCAGGATGCAGTTTTCTCTTAGCATGCAGTTTTAAGCTCTGATATTCATCACCTGTATTTCTCCCTTGGTACTTGGCGCTTGTTCTTCGTCCACGAGGGCCATGGGATGTCACAAGTGAGATCAATCTGTCCAAAACCCGTCGGACGGTGTCTCAGGAATTCTATGACTTTGCAATACATGATGAATATCTTTTGGGGGCGGTTGCGTTCTTACTCGCGATTTGCATAATTCTTGTGAATAATGCTTGAGTATATGGGAAAAAAGAATCAAAACAGGTGAACCAAAGTGTGTGTGTTTGGCTGCTTCCTCAAACTCAAGCTCGGCATCGGCATCCGGCTTGACTCCGCCTTTCAAGGACCAACGATACGCCATCTAGCTCTCTTCAATGAGCTGTTGAACCCAATCACTACTATGTCCGACGACCCATCCATTCTAATGATGCTTATCCCTCCCATCAAGCCACCAGTCCTGATATTCGGCGGCGCCGCGATTCCCTGCCTCGTTAGGGCTGGCATCAACAACTAACACAAAGACACCTTTCGAGAAACAGTGGAGGAGAAGAAAGAAGGGTTCAACAAATAAGGCATAGTCCTACATATCATCCAAAACATTTGTCGCAGATGCTCTCTGAGTACAGGTCACAAGTAACGAACCTTTAATGTACTCTATGGACAACCTCTGATCTACACAGGCTATCCGCCTCGGGGCCTAGGGCGATGTTCAGAAGACGCCCAAACTGGTTGTCAGTTAGGAACAAGCACTGGACTCTCCCACAAAGCATAGCCACTCGTCCCGTGTTCCTTCATTTTCCTATCTGATGTTTGAGCGTTAATACATAGCACATGAATGAAGATACAGACTATACAATCACCCAAACATTCTACTCACGCTAGCCCAAAGATGGCCACCCGCTTTTTCTCTCCACTTTCTTATACCCATCCCGAATATCCCGATCCCGAATATCTATCTCAATCACGATCCGTGTTGTTCCCTACGTTCAAATTTCCCGGTCCCCCTTTCCCGCCCTACAACCATCCTACGATTCTCTTCTCGTATATTCACTCTGGGCTTACCTGGTGGGCACGAAGCATGGGCACTGGTTGACGTTTCGGATCGCAAGATCCAGGGTTCGATGGGCGGTCCTCCGGAAACCAGACATCTTCACTGGTTTCTTCCCAGCATCAAAATCCGACTCTGGTCGTAAACACTCATGCTATAGTCTGGTGGTTTCATCCGCGATGAAAGTGGGTTCCTTCTGAGTACTAATTAAGTATACTGGGAAAGACCAGCTTGTTGTTTTCCCTTGTGTGAATAGGGGTATTGTAGAAAACACCAGATTTGGGCCTATCATTAGCTGCCATTCACTCGTACCGAAGAGGTCAGAACCTTACAACCCCTGTAGGGAAAAACAATGTCTCTGGATCTGTAACTAGCCTGATTTTCCCCCGGAGTCTCAGCTATCATCATCATCCACCCACGGAGTACACCTTCAGTTACGAATTTTCGTCATCAACAAACTCCCTCAATCTCTCAAGCTACCCCCAGTTGGTGTTTTCCTATCCTACTCAGAAACGTGCAAGAGATCCGACCTGATCGCTAATGTAAGTGACCTAGAGTCGTTTAATTTTCGCATGTTCCTCGTCATAGTCGTCGTCATAGTCAAGCTATAGTTCCCCATATAGTGATCTACCGCGTCATCGTCGATTT
>CEMJ01394216.1:3098-14072 GCA_900068955.1 Clitocybe nebularis | reverse complement strand
TCAGGTGATCGATAGGGTCGCGGTGCCCCGCCTCCGCTCCCGATATTTTGTCTACGGACCATATCCTTTTTAACAACGAAGTCGGGTCACCAAACTTGGCTCCCTGTAATATCGACCAAAATGATGCGTCCACTCACCATTTCTAGGGCTGGTAGTCTCCTGAAGTCATCTCTGCGAACCCATAGTTCGAGGTATCTTATGAGGGGACTGGCCACACCAGCAGGGGGTGTAAGTAGGCTTTTTTTTTGGAGTATGAATGAAATACAACGTGGTTTTCCAGCTAAAACGAACTGGCTTGTACGACTTCCATGTTGAACACGGTGCGAAAATGGTACCGTTTGCAGGGTACTCGATGCCTCTGGCATACGGTGATGTTGGTCAAAGTTCGTTTGGATTAGTTCTATTTAGTTCTTCCCTATTTCTAACTCATACCAGTTGCAAGCCATAATCACGTTCGCAAGAGTGCTGGTCTGTTTGATGTTGGACACATGGTGCAATCCAAGTAAGCTTCCCTTTTCCCTTCCAGAACCTATTTAAGTTTTGGAAGTTTTCGGGGACAGACCACCACTGCCTTTTTGGAATGGCTGACGCCTTCCTCGTTGTCTTCACTAAATCCTTACCACTCAACTCTGTCTGTCTTGTTAAATGAAAAGGGCGGTATCATCGACGACATGATCATCACTAAACACGACTCGGAATCTTTCTACATTGTGACGAACGCCGGGCGACGTGATCGAGACATACCATGGATCACAGAAAAGTTAAATGAGTGGAACTCCAGTGATAGGGGTAAGGAGGGGCCCGTAGAAATGGAACTGTTGGATGGATGGGGACTTCTTGCCATTCAGGGTGGGTCTGTGGTTTTTAGTTCACAATGCATCATTTGAACTTTAGTCATTTAGGTCCAGAAGCAGCATCATATCTCCAAGGTCTCACATCATACGATCTCCAACAACTTACATTTGGGACGTCTGCCTTCGTTCCCATCGAGGGATTCAACCTCCATGTTGCGCGAGGTGGCTATACAGGAGAAGACGGGTTTGAGGTAACTAGTCGAATCCAAATACACCCGATAACACAGACTGACATGTGTGGTAGATTTCTATTCCACCTTCGCAGACATTGGACGTTGCCAAGCTCCTGACGAAATCCCCTGTTCAGTTGACAGGGCTTGGTGCAAGAGACAGCCTTCGCCTTGAAGCTGGCATGTGCCTCTATGGCAATGAGCTTGACGAAGACACTAGCCCCATCGAAGCCGGCCTGGCTTGGATCATACGTGAGTTTTCGTTTCAACGAATATACCTCGCGTTCTGATTGTGGAAAAAGCGAAAGAAAGAAAGGAGGCAGGCAATTTCATCGGAGCTGAGGGTGTGCGTAAGGTAATCAAAGATGGACCATCGAGGCGGCGCGTTGGAATGTTCGTTGACGGTGCTCCTGCACGTCGTGAGTCTGGACATAATGACACCTTTGCTTTGAAACTGACTCCAACAATCAGAGGGTGCTAAGATATTTGCACCGTCTGGAACAGAACTATTAGGTTTGTCTATGATTAATATGAGCATCTTACATCTCCTAACCATGTCTTTTGAACATCTAGGTACTGTGACATCGGGGATCCCGTCTCCAACTTTGGGTAAAAATATCGCGATGGGATATGTTCAATCAGGCTGGCACAAGAAAGGGACCGAAGTTATGGTGGAAGTTCGCAATAAGCTTCGGGAGGCTGTATTGACACCTATGCCTTTTGTCAAGCCAAACTACTTCAGAGGTTGATTACAGTGGACATGGATGGTGAAGTTTACCTCGAGGAATGCAACAAATTTATTCAACTTCAATACTAATCGATAAAGGCTTGTACATTACACTGGAGGACTTGAGCTTGAGTTCGCTCGGCGGGGAGTAAATATGCACAAATTAGAAGCACCGCCACCATAATCAGAGCATCGGAGTGGTTGCCATCGGCCATCGCTCTACTTATTTCCAACCTTTCCTTACTTCTGCATTCTCTTGTAAATCGGACGATCTTCTACTATGTCTCGTTTTGTTCGAGCGTCTAAGTATCGGTGAGCAGCGCAACAGTGGCACTGAAAATTTGTTCAAATCATAAACGGGGCTAGGCATGTATTTGGTCAACCTTCAAAGAAGGAATATGGCCTAGAAAATGTGAAGGTCACTGGTAGTGCTTGGGACACCAATATTATTTCGGCCTCCGGAGTGAGCTTGATTGACAGTTTTCTTTTTGACACAAGGCGGCTTATCTTGTCGAGTTAGCAATACATCAGTGTAAACTGGAACGCGTCCGGCGGCGGCGCATTCGCGATTCTACCACTCCCTTCTCCTTTCAACCAAATCCCAGGATTCCCTCAAAAGCTACCTGACAGTCTTCCACTGGCGCGCAGCCACACGGCAGCCGTGCTCGACACTGACTGGTCACCACATAATGATTCAATTGTCGCATCTGGCGGAGAAGATGGAAAAGTCATGATTTGGAAAGTCGATGCATCTGCATTTGAAGGTTGGGGACAGGAGCATTGGGTTCCACAGGATTTTGACCCTGTCGCGCGCATTGATGGGTCTCCTCGCAAGATCGGCCAAGTCCTCTTCCATCCAACGGCAGCAAACGTACTGGCGAGTGCTTCAGGAGAACATACCGTGAAATTATGGGATCTCGCTAATACGGAAGACGCTCGATCCGTCTTGGTTGGGCATGGGGATGCTATACAGTGTATTGCGTTTAACCCTACCGGAACGTTACTTGCCACTACCTGCCGAGACCGAAAACTCCGCCTCTTTGACCCTCGTGCTGGCGGGGAAGCTGTTCGAATTGTTGATGGCCATGGAGGTATCAAGGGCTCTCGCGTCACTTGGATGGGAGACATGGACAAGATCGCCACTACTGGGTTTAGCAAAATGTCCGACCGCCAAGTCAGCATCTGGGAAACAGGTGGATTGTCTAATGTCAAAACGATTGTCCTGGATCAGTCGTCTGGTGTTATGATGCCTTTCTGGACTGACAACAATATCTTGTTCCTTGGTGCGTTAGCGCGCTGCGTGATCTGATGCCACAACACTAACGTGACACTACTCTTCAGCTGGCAAGGGGTGGGTTTGGCCTTACAGTTAATTCCTCGTCTAACCTAACTATTAACAGCGACGGTAACATTCGATATTATGAATATGAATCCGACACTCTCCATGCCCTTTCTGAACACAAATCATCAGATCCCCAACGAGGAATGTGCTTCCTACCCCGCCGAGCGTTAAACGTGACAGACTGTGAGATCGCTCGTGCGTACAAGGTTCACGGATCCTCCATCGAAGCAATCGCCTTCATTGTACCGCGCAAAGTTAGGGGTCATTCGTTTTCATTATCATCATTTCTGAAGAATCTTTTCCTATTCACAGGCCGATTCCTTCCAATCAGATATCTTCCCCCCTGCAGCGTCTGCTGAACCTTCTCTGTCGGCGGGCGAATTCTTCAGTGGAAAAACTGCCCCACGTAACTTGGTCGACCTTTCCAGTGGTGCTACCTTCTCAGGACCTCAATCTTCTAACACTTCCCTTCCAACGCCCACAGCACCAACGCCAGCATCGGCGTCATTCCCACCACCCGCTTCGATTACAGTCACAAAATCGTATAGTGCGCCAGCCCCCGTTGCTGCTGAGCAGCCTCTGCCTTCGCCTGCACGACAGAAGACACTCGATTCGTTCCCGTCGCCATCACCTATAGTTGAGTCAAAGTCAGCCGATCATTCGCAATCCAGCGATGGAGAAGTTCGTTGTCTTTTCTATTTCTAATGCCTGCCTTTTCACTGACGAGGCTATCTAGCCGTCGAACCCGGCATTGAAGGAGGAAAACAACCGTTTGACTGCTGAACTACGAGATGCGAGGCAGAAGATCAGGAATTTGGAACTGCAGGTCGAGACCATTCGAGCCAATGCACGGAAGGCGGCGCAGTCGCTGTTGGATGGCTGAGCTTGACATTTAATTCACATAAAGGCGGACAATTTGTATCTTGGTGACATTTCAACACATCGGGTTTGGATTCTTGTTTTGTAGGTTGTAGGAGACGTGCCCTTATTGTTGTCTGGTGATCTTGGACACTTGTCTGGGACAAACCTATGACAAGTTGTCAGGCTGACTGTAGATTAGATAGCCCGAAATTCCTGAAGCCTCCCTCAAAAGCAATCAGATAACACGGTTTGATATCCACCACGACAGAGTTAAGCAGGTATCTGATGATGTGACAGAAGAATAGGATCACACACATTATCACGTTATAGCTGAACCTTCAGGAGCATGATACCCAAATGTAAGCTTCCACTATTAATGGGCGATGTGCCGATGTAATATAGTGTAAACTCGAATAATCGACATGGTTTAGTGACCCATAACTCGACTTTGTCCGGCGGAAACAAGCATATCTTTCCTGCTTTCTTTTAAGTAGGAGACGATATATTCTAGATGTGCGTGATTCGGATGCTTGTACCCGCCTAAACATGTACTCTGTTAGATAAGGCGGCGAGCAGCCACGAACTAGTTATATGGAAAATAGTTTAACGAAAACGTTATCCTGAGCGGCTAACATAACGGTTGTGTAGTAGACAGACGTCTGACCCAATGCGCATAGGAATGGAGTGTGAAAGTTTGATAATAACGTCCCCCAGTGATCAAGGGGATGAGAAATGGTAGGAGGGAGGATGATAGGGATGATCGAGTGCCGAATGTCAAGGCTGTCATCCTTCACTTAGCTCCAAGATACCGAGAACAGCGCCGCAAGGGCCGGAGCAATGAGATGCTCCCGGCCCTGGATAATCAAAGCTTCCTGCCACATTTAGCGCCCGCGGGCTCGATGAGATGCGCATTTCGTAAACCTAGTGTGTGAAGGGGTAAGGGGCTGTCGACAAGGAGACACGGGATCGCACCCCCCACATTGGTGTGATCCACTTGGGCGATTAGGGTCGATGACTTATGATGAGGCCGAAAAGTCTTTCAACATATTGATAGCAAAGAGTGTCTGAATTTCTGATTGGTGAGTGCTGATGCTACCATCATGATAAGATGATATCGATGATAGCAATCAAGATCCCACGATGCACTCACAACACGATGTGTGAATGAACGATTTAAGACTGGGACGCTGAGAACACAAAGCCTATCATACCTTTATCTGAGCCATGTCCTCTTCGACCCCCATTGAACGTCATGATGTGATGCTTGCCATGACCAACAACTACATGCAAAACATCGTCCAGAAAGAAAAAAACTACGAATTCCGTCGATATAACCTTGCGTCATCGATACAACGTATATGGTTCTACCTTAATGCCCCCTTTTCACATATCGCATACATATGCGAAATAGACCCCGCACGGACTCGCAATCCAGGCGATCCCCCTCTTCCGGAGGATGGGATGGGAAATGCCGAATTCAACACTATACGTGATGGGGAATGGGAGCGATATGATTATGCATACCGTGTACGTAGCGTATGGCGGATTAAACAGCCGATCTCCTTGGGTGAAATGAAGACGAAGTATGGGTTAAAGTCGGCTCCGCGCGGGCTGGTATATATTCCAGAGTCCTTGGCGTTGGAAGTTCCGTGGAACGAACAAGAATGCGTTTGGTCCGAGACTGAACCGGAACCGGAAACTTTGACAGGCTCGCCAATTACACCCCAAGAAAAGGACACAAAAGATGTTGATAGTGGTGTGATTCTAGGGCTGGAGGAGGGAACGGGCGCCGCGCAGACGGAGGGGAAGAGAAAGAACGTAGAACTCGAAGAGTCGTTGACAGCCACACCGAAACTCGATGTTGACGAAAGTCCACAGACAAAACGTCAGGTGAGATGAATATGGCTGTCTCGTCAATGTCTTGCCGACGCCCGTGTCCCAGCGTTCTTAACACATGTACAAGATGTTCCCCGGCCAGTATTATAATCTAGATTGAGTGTAGAAGTGCTTGACATCGGCCATATACATACTAAAGCGAACCTTCTGTTGCTCCCTGATGAAAAGCGGCTTGAAAAATGATACGTAGCTGAACGTTCGGTAATGTGGTGCCCCACCCAAAAATACGGGCTGTCGTAAAATGGGAGAGTTGACGTGGCAGGCTGTCTATCTCACAGAATTTTGGGACTGTTTGGACTTCTATTAACCGCGGAAACCATTGACGAAAAAAGGAATATCGAAGGGGTATGACTGCTGGATTGGAAGGGTATAAAGTTTTGATAGGCTTTGATCAAACTTGCCAACAATGACAATGCATATGTAAGCTTTGGTCATCGAACGGGCGATATTTTGGACGAGAACAACAGATTCCAGTAGACCTTCCGTGTTCTTATCACGACCTGGCGTACTAGCACACATGGCGTATCCTGGCAGGACATGGGCCGTCGGACGTGGATGTCATCTGAAGAGCAAAGATCATAGCGAGCTTGGAGTATTTTTGGATGATAGTCAAGAGTGAGTCGTTTGTTCAAGCGTAGATGATAATGGTCGCTAATTCATCTTAGGGCGCTAATTTGACTCAGAAGCAACAAGCTGCTTACGCGGTTCAAGCGCTCGCTCGCTGTCACACACGCCTGACATTACAGCATGTTTCTTAGACCTCGACAAAAACCTTATCGTGTAACCGCGAGACGTAAAGGCCATACACCCGGACCAATTTCGAAGCAATGTCTACAATACGAAAGCGTGATCAAATGCGCCTCTTTTTTGGCTCCATGTTCGATATGTTTCGACGCTCTGGCGCCCCAGAAAGGTCAGCAGATATCTCAAACACGAACACAACCGCACTCCAAGTTCAACTTGCGAGCGCTAATCTTGTCATTTTTAGACGGGATAGAATATCCCTATGGGATTCGTGGGACCTAGATCCAGCTTTTTTCGAAGCCCTGTCTCGATGGGCACTTGACAATTCTGACAACACTCTCGACCGATTTCTAGAACGTACAGTCGCGTGGATCGATCGAGGGGATAATTTTCTCGAAATGGTTCCGGACGGTATCATCCCTATCCGTGGGTTTTGCAAGGCATTGGCTTATCTCTTGAAGCTTGGGGCTGTGTGTATAACTATCTACTATCATCCACCCACCAACCTACTAATTTCACCTACATCTCAGACCATAGGCAGAGCGCAACGTGAGGTCTACGAATTTGCACGGTATGTCGTTCATTGGGTGGATAGCATCAAATCAGCATTCCAGTCGAAAGGTCTCGGTTCTTCTACACTTCGATTACAAAAAGTGTATCTGGGTGAGATGCGGTATGCCTCCATTGTCATGAGATAAAATCCACCTTCTGAATTACTTTGGATACCAGTACATTGATAAATGAGATTTGCACATGGGCAGCTGCTAGGCTGGTACGCTGGGTTTACTAATGAACATTCCCTTGAATGACAATTAGCCACTAGGAGGACGGACGGTGGTCGATTCAGGGCCTGACGGCCGAAAAGGAAATCGACAACTTCAAAGCTCGGATTGCCGAAGCCAGAGCGCTGTTCATGGTGTGTTGTGATATGCATGCGGCTTCGTCATGTATTGATACTGAATATTTGCATACGAAAAGGATGTTACGCTAATCATGATTTCCAAAACCCATGATACAAGTTTGAAAGCCATCCAAAGTCTTGTATCGACGATTCAGGAAATCGAATTATCTCAAACGGTATGTTCAATTAGTGTGTTTCGGGGAATGTTATTAGATATACTTCATTTTAGAACGTCCTAGAATTCCTGAAGGAGCAGGAGAAAGAAGCTACGAGACGACGATTTCTCGGGAAAATGTTATCGCCTCATTCAGCCGAAAAAACGGCATACGACGAACAAGGAAAGCGCCCATGCGATGATGATACTCGCGTCGAAATATTACAAGATATCAAATCGTGGGTATACGACACCTCCGAAAACGCACAACGGTTCCTCTGGCTTACAGGCGACCCAGGGTGTGGAAAATCAGCCATAACTGCTTCCATCGCCCGAGAGTGCAAGAACAAAGATGTCCTTTGGGCTCAGTTTTTCATAAACCGTAACTTGGCCGACACTACAGATCCAGCTTCGTATTTCCCCTCTGTTGCTCGCCAGCTCGCTGATCGATCGTCTGCCGTTGCACTTGCCATATTTGATGCTCTGAAGGCTCAACCGGATTTGGTTGACGACATCTCGCAGGACCAAGCGGGTACACTTTTTGTCGATTCCTTGAGGATTGCCTCATCCTCGGATCCCACCAAACCCGTAGTCGTGATTATTGATGGGCTAGACGAAACCGTCACAGCTCGTTTGGAATCAACTGCCGCAATCTTTGCTAAGGCTGTCCTCGACCTGCCGAGCAATGTAAAGGTTTTTATCTCAAGCCGGACAGAAACCGAAATTAGGAAACCCTTTAGTTCCACCTTTACTGGGAGGCCGCGCGTCGTAAAACATATTCACCTGGATACATCTTCACCGTCTTCCATTCAGGATGTTTCTCGCTTTCTGGGCAAAGGGATTCTGCAAATAGCTCAGCAGAATAATTTAGACGTGTTGGAGTGGCCTGGGGAACAACGGTTGGGCATATTGTACAAGCGCGCCGCCGGGCTTTTCATTTGGGCTGTCACTGTGATCGGGTTCATCAAGGAGGAAGTCAGAGCATCCGGCAAGGAAATTCTGAACACAATCCTCGATGACCTCACGGCTGACGACCTGGATGACATCAATACGCTTTACAGTACAATCCTCAGTATCGTGTTTTATCGCCGAAAGGATCCATGGGAGTTTGAGCGATTTCGTAGGATTGTTGGCTGTATCGTTTCACTACGAGAGCCCTTATGCATTGCTGACATAGCATTACTGCTTGATCTGCGGAACCCTAAATCAAACGAACCTGTGGATGTCTTACATTTCATCGGCCGGCTACGGACAATTCTTGTCGCGGGTGCTGACGAGATTACTCATAAAACTGTTCCTCGCCTTCACAAATCGTTTTTTGAATTCATCACAAGCAAACCCATCATGCGCGAATGTCATGCCCTTCCCTTGCATGTAAACATCAAAATAGCCGACGGTGAAATCGCCCTTCGGTGTTTCTCCTTCATCATCAATTGCCATATTCCGAATGCCTCAATACCACCTATCAGCCATCTTGGCTTGATGTCGAAACCATCGGATGATCCGAATCACCAAGGATGGCAGTCCGAGAATCCTGTTTTGCTCCGCTACGCTCACCGATACGTTCCTTCACACTTGTCACTGGTTCCCTGGGGAACCAGGGCTGGCATTCTTGTTGCTAGAACATCTTCACTTCGAGAGCTTGAAAAGTGCTTAGGGCAGCAGACCCCCAGAGCCATAATAGCTGGGCCCGTTTCTGGAAGCAATTCACACAATGCTCTTTGTGTATGCTCCTCCCCCAATGGGAGATATATAGCGTCCGGAACAAAGGATGGTAAAATCGTGCTCCGGGATGTTGTTAGGGGAAGAGAAACGAGACCATTCCTAAAAGGACATACCCGCGAAGCCCTATCAGTCGCCTTTTCTCCAGATGGAACCCTCCTTGTATCTGGCTCAGCAGATAACACGGTCTGCCTCTGGAATGTAGAAACTGGCGAACAGATCGGGAGCCCCTTGACCTATCACACAAACAGCGTGAATTCTGTTGCATTTTCACCCGATGGAAAGCGTGTAGTATCCGGCTCAAAAGATCACGATGTTCGTGTGTGGGACTTAGATAGTAAAGTGGCCTTGCGCCTAAGGGAGCATACTGACGCTGTACAGATTGTAGCATTCTCACCACAGCCCCCCTGGCCTAGGGAATACATCCTTTCTGGGTCCGAGGACACGACTATTCGTCTATGGGAGTGCTCTGGGAAGGGCGTTAACTACCTTCAAAAATATGAAGGTCATACTGGGCCTGTTTTTTCTGTTGGATTTGTCCCCATCACATCCCCCAATGTAAAGATGCAGTTCATTTCGGGCTCTGCGGATAAATCCATTCGTCTCTGGGATATCGAACTTGGAACTTGTACTCGTGTCTTCGAGGGCCATTACGGCTGGGTTTCATCTGTCACTTGTCCACCCGGTTCTGAATTTGCATTCTCTGGATCAATTGATGGGACAATTCGTATCTGGGAACCGGAGACCGGTCGATGTGTTGGAAGGGCGATGAATACAACACAAATCTCGTCAGTTATATCTCATGAATGCTTAATCATATCGTCTGGAGTCACGACGGGTATCCAAGTCTGGGCTCAAGAAAAGTCATCTCCCAATACCGTTGTCCTTTCTCCCCTCTATAATTTTAACAGCGCTACTCCAATAGCCCTTTCAATCTCCCCAGACCACGGGAATATTGCAACTGCCTTCTCGAACAATAATATTCTGGTATGGGTTGCGAGCACAAACACGTATGTGCCACTGAGGCCGCCCTCAGGAAACATGACTGGGGAAAATAGCATAACACTCACCTTCTCATCAGATGGAGGCACACTTGCAGTTGTTTATCCGAATCATGATGTCTACTTGTGGCGAGTAGAAACCAAGCAACTTTTATCATCATTCACCTTGCCAGAACATATCAGTAGCCCAGCATCTATCTCTTTATCACCCACCGGGGAACATCTTCTAACAATTGGAACTGATGGGTGTCATCGGGTCTGGGATGCTAGTAATGGGGTCTCCGTACCTACTAGCATCCGGTCATTCAGACTTGAAGGAGTTGGGGAGACTGTATTGTCTGGCAGAACAACATTCACCTGGTACCCTCTGGGTGACCCAGTATTTGGCTTCTGGGCGACGATTGACGGAAGACTCATCAGGAAGGATAACAATGGTATTATTACTGTAACTCTCCGTTTGCCGTGGGAGCCGCAGCACGGTTACGCCCTTACCACTGACAAAACGAGTGCGAGGATATAGTTAGATATTACGATGCTTTACTTGACGGATAATGCATGAGTTACATCGACCAGCACTCTCATGGGGAATGAATAATGCCCAA
>CEMJ01394214.1:564-11716 GCA_900068955.1 Clitocybe nebularis | reverse complement strand
CAGTGCACCGTGATATAAAATCCCTCCAGAACACAATCCACCCCAACGCGTCAACATGCTCACTCCAGTCACCGTGTCAAATCTATCCCGCTTTATTTTCACTCTCCCCTTATCTCTCCCCGGCGATGTAGCACGATTCCTCGCCAACCACGCATCTACACAGGCCGACTTCCACGCAGTCGGCGCGTTGATAAAGGCTATGGAAAAAGTTGCCGAATTACCCAACTTCGAGGCGATGATGGAAGACAGGATGGAGGAAGGGCATTATATTCGGTGCCGCGACACATTCACTGACGACGAGAACGATCGCACCGCCTGCGTTATCCCCCATATCTTTAATATGGATACCACATTCGCGGGCGAGTAGAAAGGAGATAAAGTGTATGAATACGAGTCTAGGCGCTGTGGATCGTCGACCATACTGGAGGAGATCGGTTTTGGAGAGTGAAGATTTTGTCGATGTGGATATAATGCGCAATTGCTTTGAGGGATTCCACACGACAAATGCGAAGGACGTCTTGAGGCAATGGGGGTTCAATGGAGTCATTATCCGGGAATGCGAAGGATCAAAGACGATTGCGGCGGGAGATTGCGCCCGCCATTGGATCGAGCCTGCAAGCTCGGTTTTTTACGATAGTATAACTTGAAGGGTATGTAATCCCTATTGACCGTCAGGGATTGTCTCGTTTGTATGCGAGAAGGAGCACATTTTATCCTGCAAGCTATTTAATGCCTATTACTTGGAACAACATACATATTCCGACATAGTCTTGTCCATGCCAGCATAATAGTATCATTGTCATATCCATCCGTCGGCTCACTTAAAACCCCCTTCAATAATCTCAACACCCTCATAAATTCAAAGTGCTGATCACTGCTCAGGGTTTTTGTAAAACCAGTGCGTCATGAAATGAATCCAAACCCCTCGGGGGAAAAGGATCTCGACCCTCTATTTAATCCAGACATCAGCATTGGGATCGAGGAAACATCTATTTATGATTACATGTCGGCGTAATGAGTAATGTCGAGTAAAAGAACCTAAAGAACCTAAAAGGTATAAAGAAAGTCGCTCAGCCTGCTACACCGGGCCCGCCATCTCTTCGCTAAGTCAAGTACATGAAAGTCTAAAAATCTTACGGACGAGTTCATAATTTAGTCAACATGATCCCTACCATGACATAAAATATTGTAGCTGGGGGGGTTACAACACAGTATGACCAAAAGAATGTACGGCTGATCAGGCGGTCAAAGGTATCACCGGATGCAGCCGGTATCAGCTAGCGATGGGGATGAATAAAGGATGCCTACAAGAGCGTGATTTGCTACGTACCTGGGCCAGAGTTAAAGCTGTAGGACATGAGACCAATAAAACATTTGTGACAACGAATACAGGGCTATGGACCATGTAATTCATGGGGGCAGTGTAAGAAGAAAAAGACAAGAACTCACTCTTCAAAGACTCTAAGCCAACGAAATCTGGCTGATGCTATGATGAGTGGCATCAACAACAAGGGCGTTATGATCATTCTAGATAGAATAGTAATAACAACTGTTTTTGTTTCTCCAGGCGTTTGAGGAGACGGGTTCTCTAAGTGTCTCCTGGTGGGAAGGCCTTCGGCGCTAACGAGAGTGTCTGTGGATTTTGATACTAGAGGCATTGCTTGTCCTTTGAGATCCTGGCTTGGGGGACAGAAATACGCTCCCAAAACAACAAGTGTCAATGGAATAGAGCAATCTCCGGCCGACGATATGGCCTTGTTAAGGGGATGAGTATATTTTTCTAGGAAATATTGTACGGGCTGGATGCAGGCAACGAAAAGGGACGCGAACGTTGCCCACAAAGGAGGGGACATGAAGCTGTTGAAAGTAGACCAACTGCGAACGAGTCCATTCCTTGGGCGGTGAATGAAATCGTGGGAACCACCAGAGCGATGGCTGGTTGACAGCCCTCGTCCGAGGTTATAAGCTAACATGAGGGGCTCTAGATCCTCATCAAATTCACGATCTGGAAGTGGAAAGCGAGAAGAAGACCCTTGTGGGTGCACACTTTGATTAGATGACGAGAATGATCCAATGTGCATCGAGTGGCGTCGAGAGCGTGTGGGGAGAGACCCTGCCATACTCGATGAAGAGGCGAACCGTTGGTGATCAGGAAAGCTGACGAGTGGGGAATATTCATTGACTTCGGGCAAGAGTCGAATTCCTGGACCATCGATTTGCGAGAACAAGTTGACTCCATAGCTCCAGCGGAGCTGATTATTGACTCAGTCAGAGTATCACGCGTTTAGCAGATTTATACTTACCATCATTGCAAATGTACTATAGATTGCAAGATATGTCAATGAACGGCCTAACATCGCGGATTTATGATCATCTTCGCCCCATTCAAGGCCAGGCACCGACAAGACTAAGCTTTGCATGATAGCGACGGGAAAGGAGTTGTTGCTCATGAACATGGTGGCAGCCATCGCGAAGCTCCTACGAGTCGATTTGGCCATCAAGTCCCTCCAATCCATAATCCAGACGTACCTTTGGGATCTCTTCAAACCGAACAGCCAACTAAGAGTGAACGAGACCGAGATAGATACCGTCGTAACAAGGATAAAAAATACGGGGACGATCCATAGTTCACGTAACTTTGCTGACGCAAGACAGGTTAGGGCATGATCGAACGAGGTGTCCGAACCTACCAGGTGAGAGGAAGAAGGCGACTTTGGAGAACAACAAAGCCGGAATGAAGAGTGACACGTTTATTCGATTGATATTCTAGAATGAAGTCATCGTCTCACCATTACGTGGGAACAGTTTAACTCCACATACCTGTTGTGTGCTTTTATCGAGGATGCCCCTCCCAGCCAAAATGTATCCTGCGAGGCATAAAAAAGAGACCTCAAGGATCGACTATTGTACCAAACGTTTAGCATCCACAGAAAAAAGCGCTTATTCAGCCACGTACGGAGAAGATGGTAGCCAGGAGTGGGCCAATAGGTGTTGAAGATGATCCAGATTCCATTTGATGGTGGTACGATGTAGTCCCAGAATGAAGGACTCGTCACTCTTGCTCACGACTTCATAGACAATGGGGTTTCCGTTAGTATCCTGAACAGCCTACTCAAGGAACCACTTGTTATTTGTTTACCTAGGCCTGATTGCATCGAGATTAGATCCAGATATATAATTGCGGACTTGAGCGGACTTGGGACTCGGGGCTGGGCCATCGTGTTGCCGTGCAGCATGATTTCGGCGTTTTTTATTTATGACCATCCAAAATTCCTTGGACCGATCTTCGTCTGTGACAGTCAAAAAGGGCCAACCGACGAGGAACCAACGCTAGCAAGCACATGAGGAGCGTCCAATTTCAAAGCCAAATGAGCTACAACAATGTCGGATCAACTTCAAGAGAATCCGGTAGATAAGATATAAGTCTGATGCTTGCTTACTTCAGCCTTTTTATTGAAAAGCCAATATTCCTCATACTCGGGTCACGAAAAACTCCTCATGGGAATACAAACCATGTGCCGAAGAGGTTCCAACTTCCAGGGTGACGTGGAAAGCGGCATGAAGTCTTGTGTATTACGGCAGTTTCCACAATTCCGGCTGAGTGACGAAGTCAAGCGGCTCAAGTTCTATTTTCATAACCTCACTCTTTAACCTTGCACTCTATTAACACTGTATAAAAGCAGCATGAGAATTAGACGTGGTAACTATTTCTCTCGCCCTATCTCTCTTTCTCCAAAATTTCTACATCATGGGACGTGTAACGATGAAGAACATCGTCTACGAGCAATTATTCCTATCCATTCCATCAGTGGTCAAGGTTGATTTGGCCGGGAAGACAGTAGCGATAATAGGGGCGAACACTGGTCTGGGCTTTGAAGCAACAAAGTACTTTGCCAGTATGAATCCCGCAAGGCTTATTTTGGCCTGTCGGAACCCAGCTAAGGGCGAAGCGGCAATCGAAAGTGAGTATTAATAGATATAGTCATGACCACAGACTCATGTATAGATAGGACTCAAGCGAGAAACAGGATACGACGCGGCAGAGTTGTGGATAATCGACCTTGCACGTTTCGCATCTGTTATCGAGTTCGCGGACAAGTTCGAGAAGGATGGCGGACGTTTAGATTTACTTGTGCAGAATGCAGCAATAGTAACCTTTGACTTTGAAGAAACCACAGACGGCTGGGAATCCACGTAAGATAGAATAATCTTCATTCTGTGATATCTCACCGTCTATTCAGGTTACAGACAAATTGTTTGTCTCCCTCTCTCCTCGCTCTCCGGCTACTCCCACGCATGGTGCAGACGTCGCAAGAGCATTCCACCACCCCGAGAATAGTGGTCGTAGCCAGTGAAGTCCATTTCCTTACGACACTTGAGAAGAGTGTTTTGGAAAGTGGAAAGATATGGAAGACCTTAGGAAGCGCAGAATACTGTACCCCAGCGTATGTTGTTGTATCTAACTCCTTGCGACTAACATCACTAATTGAATGTTAGTAAAATGGCAATTCGATACTTTGATTCAAAATGTAAGAACTCAGAAATGGGATCATATGTTATTATTAACTCTATGACTATATGCAGTGCTCAACGTCTTCTTTACGCGTGCCTTCAATGATCACCTCCTCTCATCTGTACCTGTCATTGTAAACTCAGTAAACCCGGGATATTGTTATTCCGAACTTCGCAGGTCATACTCTGGTATACGGGCTATGGTAGACTGGCTCATGGAGAAAATACTGGCGCATACTTCAGAGGAGGGGAGTCGGCAGCTTGTCTGGGCTGCAGTCGGGAATGTTGGTGAAGAAGATGACCTTCGGGGACAATATATTTCTCGTTCGCGCATTGTTGAAGCGAGCGATTTTGTATTGGATGAGAACGGAAAGGCTGCACAAGATAATATCTGGGTCAGTGTCTCTAGAAACTGCTTATTTAAACATATACTCACCCAATATTATCACAGAATGAGATGATAGAGATTCTCCTAGAGGTCGATCCCAAGATTCAGATTGCACTCGATAAGCATCTTACCACAATGTAATTTGAGCCTCTATCCCCCCACAACCTATACATCACCATGGTAAATGGCGAAAGATTGGAATACTGTTTCGATTCTTGTATGGTGGTGCGTCTCCCCATCCAACTTGCCCCATCCAACCCAGGCCACAGTCTATTCAATTTGCCGCTAGGGTGCATGCTTGGGAAGGACTACACGGAAATCTAAAATGAGTTGTGGGTTGTAAAGTCAGTAATTAGAAGTGAGTAATTAGAATCAAACGGTGTGATTCTGCATAAAGGTTAAAGAGGTTGGGCCGCAGAATTGATACCTGGTGGTATATAAAGAATTATTTAAATACCAGCAATGTTGAATAGTCATCAGATTTCCCCAAGGGAGAGAGTACCTGCAGATTTTTAGCTTGTAGTGAGGGGTAGGGAAGTCAACTAGCTCTGAGAACCCAATCCGATATTTCCGATGATTCATCTAGAGGACACAAGGGGCGCTTCGGCCCCTGACACCGTTCCGTTGTATCCCAGATGGTGGGTTACAGGGCCATTTTTGTCTAACTAGAACGCCGACATCAGAATTCTTGTGGTGTATGGGACATGGGGCAGAACAATAGCTGAATTGACGGTTTTTCTGTTGGGCAGATCGATATCCTGCCTGTCGTGTTGGTGTGTTGGTGACTGTAATTGGTTATCTTAGCGCCGTTAGGGCGCACTCCCATTCAAAAATGACGAGTTGTGCATTGATGATTGCAGTGCGTACCCTTGGCTTTGTACGGCCCAAGGAAAGGGGTAGCTTCCTTGCTGATCTGTAGAAGTAAACGCAATGTATTCAACGATCGAATGTACCATCATATACCTATGTCATCCAAACATGAGGGAGGATCATGTGTGCGGACTTGTTATTATGGTAGCTGCCATGTGCCTCCCTTGTTGCGTTCCCGTCTCCCATTGTCTCCCATCTCCCACCACAATTCCTAACTTAGCCTGAGGGTTGGGAATCTCCGTCCTACATCCAGATTTCGCGCTCTTTTGTCAAGTCATCTTTGAGGGCACGACGGGAATAAAGCTTTTCAGGCAAGCGAGCTATCACATCGTCCATCCTTGGACGATCGTCAGGATTTTCCGCCCAACAATCCTCCGCAATGCACCACATGTCATTGTTCAGACCTACGCTTGTACATTCCATCTTATGAGGTTCGCATATTAAAGGGCGCGAGGGTCGTTGGCCCTGGATTACTTTTACGATAACGGGATAGTCGCTAATAATATTATGGAATGGAATAGTTCCAGAGAATATCTGTAAGAAATGTTGTGAATTGAGCGGTTGGTTGAAAGGAGGGGGCATACGCACTTCGTAGCAAACACAGCCGAAGGCATATACATCAGTCTTGCTATTATTGTGCACCTGGTCTCCATTGAGTAACTCTGGTGCTGTCCATCTCGACGTTCCACCAGCTTGACCTGAAGAGAACGACGACAGATTCAGGACCTGTGAATCAGAGGCTGTTGATAAACCAAAGTCTGCAAGGCATGCGCTATGTGAATCTGTGATCAAAATATTGACCTATGTCGACCACCCCCATTAGGCAGGTTCATTAGCAAGATACAGGTCCACTACTCACCGCTTTTAAGTCTCCATGGACGATGGCAGGCTGCATTGTATGAAGGTATTCAAGTCCTTCAGCAATATCTTGGACCTGATATTGGGGACCGTTATTCATACCAAGATAGAATGGTGCTAAGGGTCACCCACTAAATCGATTCGGTTTGCATTTTGATTTTTCTGTAGAAAGTCCCGGACATTTCCGTTTTCCATCCACGGCGAGACCAAGCTAATTCTCGCACTATTGTCATTAACGTGGTGTAAACAGAGGAAGGGAAGGATGTTGGGGTGCCGAAGTTGTCGCCATATGAGGGTTTCTTGTAAGACTTGCTATAATTGTCATTTCGTAGGAGATGGTTTTATAGCAAACCACGACCTTAGATGCTGACCTTGAGATGTTTTGTACGGTCCGACCGCAAGTACAATTTCAAGACTTTCACCGCAACCCTACGTCCTTGGTAAATCCCCATCCATATGTCTCCGAATTGACCTGCTGCTATCGCCTCTTCACCCTGGAGCGTGACATTGGTCTGTAGAAGGCTTTCGGGATACAAACCTGATCTCTTTGACAATCTCATAAGAGCATTAGTGAAAGAATGTCGATAGGAAGAGGGGAGAGAAGAGGAATCAAGCAGCTATGTTAATGCGTAAGAGCTTCCCTGTATAGAGGTATTTGAAAAATGGACGAACTGTTTGTAAGAGATTGAGCATTCCCTGAGCTTCATTGCCCGAAAGATCCATAAACCGTCGGTGTTCTTCTACTTTATGCAAAACAGCGTAGATGCGGACACATATTGAATCCATGTCAAGTGCAATAATTTTCTTCAAAATAGTGTCCCCGTTCCGCGGAGGGTAGAGGTGCTGTAATTTATCAAAGGCAAGATGGTGGTTGTGCAAAGCCGCGATCGTGTCGTGGTCATTCTGTACCCAGGCCATCGGATCAGCGGGATCAGACACACTACCCGCGTGCTCCGCCCTGATATGTCCATAGACGTATACTGTGTAACGCTGGGTTTCATATCAGCACGTCACTATATCCGTGTTTGGTTCTTTCTTGCCTCGTAAACGATCCCTTTGTTTACCCAATCAGCCAGACGGGCTTTATCAGCCTTATCAAGTTCGTGTGAAGCCGAAATCTGATGGAAGACATCTGTGTGATTGGCGTCCAACCACTTTTCCGGAGATTCAGGGGGAGAATACAGCTTAAAATCACCTAGCCTCTGGAGGTCGTCAGCCCGAGCACCCGGGTGTAGCTTGGCAAGCTCAGTAGCCTGCAAGGGGTTCTCAGAATACGGGCCCGTTACCCTGGATAACTCCGTCAGGGTATTCTTAAAAACATCCCGATAAGAAGAGTGGAGGTGAGGAGAATCGAGCAGCTAGAACAATATTCATATTAGAAACCCTCCGCAGGGAAGTAGTAAAGGAGGACAAACTGCTTGTAGTATATCAGACACCTTCGTATATCCCTCATGAGAGATATTCAAAGACGACCCATTTTCATGTAGAAGAATATATGTGCGAGCACATATTGAATCCATATCAAGTGTAATAATCTTCTTCAGGAGCGGCGCTTCATCTCGCAGGGTGTGAAAAGACTGTAATTTATCAAAGATGGAATGGTGATTATGCAAGGCTGTAATCACATCCCAGTTACTCCAGGCTTCTACGGACAGCAATAACTCCTCCAGAGAGCTCGACACATGACCTGTGTATATTCCTCTCAGAGATTCATATACGTATATCGTGCAACGCTGGATTGATATCAGCATTTGTTAACTCTGGTGTGCCTTAACATTACCTCGTAAATGATCCCTTTTCTCACCAAATCAGTCAGGAGCACTTTGCTTTCATCATGGAATTGATAAAAAACTGAGATTCGATGGAGAAGATCCTTGAGATTGGCTTCCAACCACGTTTCTGGGGATTCGAAAACGGAAGGATACAATCGAAAGTCACTCAGGCCCTGCAAGTCGACAGCATGACCACCCAAGTATAAGGATTGTGGAGGGGAACGGCGATTTTCTTTAGGTCCATTGGCACGGATTCGCTGGAAAATATTGGGAGTGTTCAAAGAAAGACGAGAGAAGAGGCCGCTCGGAAGCCCGGCCTCAGATGGCGCCTGCGTAGCGCCAGTGGATGAGTTTCTTGAGCGTTGGTATGATACAGGAACAAGGTGGCCTTTTCCGAGGTCAAATAAGATAGTTCCGGGTGGGCTGAGCTCATTAAGTTGTGCAAGGGCAGCTTCTGTCAGTTGTAACTGAGATCGGGGACTATGATATTCGTCAATGAACGGCCCCGTCGCGTCGAGTCTCCAACGATGGGAAGAATTAGATTGCGGGTCTTGAAAGTCCATACTGGATTTGAGGATGATGACCTAAAACATTATGATAAGAACAATTAAGAACATCGCAACTGTAAATGTTGTACCGCTCTGGGCGCTAGTGCGCGCCGTTAACCACTAGAGGCAAGCCCCAAGTCGCCAAGGAGATTCCAATGGAGCAAAAGAGCGGTGAGGCTCGCTGATGTTGATATCACGGGTTGTGCCAACAAAAAGCCACGGTTGCCCAACAGCACTTGTCAACTAAAATGTCGAGCCCTGGGCGCTAATTCTCCCAGAGTTTCCCAGTGATTAGAGGGCGAAAAGGCACCGGGACAAGCTTTGCATTCCTACATCCAAGCTGAATGGTAGACGCGGAGTGTTGTCCGTTCAAGTTCATGATCGGTTCATAGCCTGGCGCCGGCCCGAACTCCGCCCCTTTCCAAAAACTGTGCTGCAGCTCATCAAGGCCGGACATAATGTTCCTTTCAACAGTTTCTTAAACGGTCCCTTATCGCTCCAGGACAAAAATACAAAAGTGCAGTACCCCACTTTCTGAAATGTCTAACGTGATTATTGGCAGCCAATGGGGTTGCGTTCAGATCCTACCCGGAAATACAGCGGCGAGCAAAGACTACTCTGGTCTCATCCACCACCATGAAGATTCAGAGCCGCACATTCATCGTTTCTGGCGGGTAGGTCATTAATGTACTACGGCTTGTTAGTATTGTTCATACTAACCACCCTTGCTAGGTCATCTGGGTTAGGCCTCGCAACAGTTCAGCTCCTCCTCGCATCCGATGCCTATGTCTCAATTCTAGACCGTGATCCACCGCCTTCCTCCATTTCTTCCCCTACTCGCCTCAAATTCACAAAAGCGGATATCACTGACCTCTCCGCTCTTCACGCCTTTGTCACTGACACCGTTGCCTGGGCTGCCAATTCCAATGCGCCTCTCGCAGGTGTCATAAACTGCGCAGGGGTAGCTTCTGTTGCGAAGATAATTGATGCGCAGAACAAGCCCCACGATCTTGATATATGGAACCTTGTGCTTGCGGTGAATCTCACAGGTTCTTTCAACCTCACGCGCCTAGTTCTTGAGCATCTAATCAAAGTCGACCCGGAAGGGGAAGACGCAGAGCGTGGAGTCGTTGTTTTTGTTTCCAGCGCAGCCGCCGTGCGTCATTATCTTTAGTTGCAATTCCAACATTCGTCTAATCTTTGTCCTGTCTGGTTATACCAGTTTGAAGGCCAACCCGGACAAACGGCCTATGCCGCCACCAAGGGCGCACTGCGATCTATGACTCTTCCAATGGCGCGCGACCTCGCGCGGTTCGGCGTTCGTGTCGTTTCCATCGCTCCAGGTGTTTTTGAGTCGCCTATGACCGTGCACCTCCCAGAAAAGGCGCGCCGGAGCCTAACGGAGCAGGGTGTGGTTTACCCCAGGCGGTTTGGGCGCTCGGAAGAGTTCGCGGAGACAGTAAGATGGATTTTAGAATGTGCGTATGTTAATGGAGAGACTGTGAGGCTTAGCGGAGCCGGAAGACTGCCTGGGAGGCTGTAAAAGATATCGAGCGTTGCCGGCGAAGGTGAGGCGTGTATATATTTGATTGTCATGTTACCAATAGTCTCGTTGGTTGATCAGCCATGAATATTCCTCTAGCGTGGACTGCCTGCAGTATCAGTCTTTTTCCGTCGACTTGAAGAGCCCCCGCTCTCCTACCGCTAGTATTATGCATTGGGAAAATGAATGCAAGGCTTAAATTAGTCTATCTCTTTTATAAGCCGCGGAGTTAGCAAGGGACACAGGAGCACAGGAAATGATGAGCGGAGGGGATAAAATCATTCACAGCCAAAACCTTGACCTAATGACCCTTCTATTTATTTGCTTTCTTCTTCCATCTAGGCGTGTTTTCCTTAAACGTCAGTGATTGAAAATTCCTCATTTCTCTCCCTCCTGCTCTCGACCCCTCTCATCCACCGCCGGTCCGCCGCTGTTCCTGTGTGGATGGGAAACATCGTTACTCAAATCTGAGCGGACATACCACCTTATGGTTGAGCCCCTATTCTTTGAGCCATCCCTCATTCAAATACTCAGACCATTCATGCGAACCTGAAAACGTCGCGAGCACTCCCCATATAGAAACCCCGCCCCGCCCTCAGCCCGACGTCTACCTCGTGACCTTGGAACCTAAGCCTGCCTAGCTCAATTGGTTAGAGCGTCA
>CEMJ01394210.1:13723-30424 GCA_900068955.1 Clitocybe nebularis | reverse complement strand
CTTCCTCAGTGCCAACTATATCACCAGCAGATTGAAGCAACGTGAAATAGGTGGGATAAAGCTCGTCCTCTCGACGAGCTCTTCGAAGGATCTTTGGAGGGGGAAAAATTCTCTGAACATGTGTAAAAGTTTGGTTAAATACATGTCATATCCTTGGATTGAAAGTTGATTGAGCTGCAGACAGAAAGGCTTGTTATAAAAGCTCGGAAAGAACAACTGGTTAGCTTGATATACTCTACACTATTGCCTTTCAGACCCGTAGTTTCGGACTAGGGAGGGCCTAACTTCGAGCGGCAAGTGAAAGGCATTGCTGCGTCTGCAATGAACTGCTTGGTGAAAAGAGTCAAGAGCCGGGTGTAATAGAAAATGTGACACATACTATAAAGTGCACGGGATGCCGTGACAAACGTGTTCTTGTCACAGCAGAGCCCATTCTGTTCTTCAAAATTCAACCTAATTATCACCAGCACCACGGTGCCCAAACTAGCGTTGAACCGATGTCTTCATGCACTGTTAGTGGCAAGGGAAATAGGGCAGACTTGGACGACGGATGCGCCTCCTTTGATATATCTACCGGTAGATGCTTGAAAGTATGACGGTCTAAATTTATGTTCAGCAGTCCTTTTTTGACGCAGTTTTAGGAAGACCTAGAAATCGCGTTGAACGGAGACTTTGACTTCAAGGGGAGTTTCTCCCACGGAACATATCTGCCAGAAGCTCCGAACCCGTGTCTCAATATCGAAGGCCTAGGACCCATTGGCCTTCCCCTTAGCCCTCGTGACGCAAAGTCTGTCATTGAGTGTTTGACACAATCACCCTTCGGGCATGGCGATTGTGCAGTAGCCGATGCTAATATACGAAATACTTGGGAGATTGAACCAACAAGAATCAAGTTCGATAATCCTGCCTGGGACTCTTTCGTAAAGACAACCGTTGTTTCCAGCGTCCAACATGCGCTTGGGGCATTCACAGGCTCTCTTCGTTGTGAATTTTATAAACTCCTACTATGCGAAACAGGATCTCAGTAAGTAACTTCTACTTTAGGGTTGTACTTCATTCTCAGTGTTTCCAGCATCTTGCCTCATCAGGAGTACGTATTATCAATATGAAGGCAGTCTCGATTATTAATTCTCAAAACAGTATCAAAAGAATACCTGGGCTGTTCGCCACTATCGTCATTATTCTGCCTTCGTTCTACACCGGTGGACAAGTGCATGTTTCTCATGGGTCCACAACCAACGTCTTGGACATGTCATCGACCTCCCCGCTTTCAACCTCAGTGCTTGCGTGGTACACATATGTGGCGCACGAAGTCAAACCTATCACCTCGGGGTATCGTCTGGCACTTTCATATAATCTTGTACACGCGTCGCCTGGTATTCGTCGGCCAATGTTACCCGGTGCTCTCGCAAAGCTACGCCATGTTTTGCGCAAGTGGCGCAAGAACGCTTATAAAAACAACCACGAAATGATTGTTTGCCTTCTTGCCCAACACTACAGTGCCGTCGATATGAGTAGTGGAGAGGGGGCCCTTAAAGGCGAAGATGCCCATAGAATCGCAAATCTGAAGACTGCCGCGGAAGACCTTGGGTACATGATTTATCTGGCAAATCTATCGTATAAGATCAGTGGGTATCCTGATGCGGAATGTGATTGTGGACACAGATCCAAACGGGGCCGATATTGCCACGATGACGAAGAAATGTCGGACTCTATGGCGGGGGAGCACAGAAGTGTCGCACTGAAAAACATGGTTGATTTAGAAGGGAACTCACGATTCAATTTAAAGGACTTGGATATCGAGGAGGATGACCTTATTCCTGATAACCCTTTCAAAGGCGTGAAACCCGATAAAGAGGAGCATGTATGGGATGTCAGTCGTCTCCTCTCACAGAGAAAATCTATGTTTAATTCAGTTTTGCAGGATAGTGGCTCGTTGCATTATTGTTTGCTTTCTCCTATTGTCCTGGCGTTGCCTTACTGACATTTTGGTGTTTTAAACCAGGGTACCATAGAGCTGCTTTAGTACTTGTTCACAAGAACAATCTCCCCAAGATGCTCTTCTCTATGGGAGGTGTAGAATGCGTCCTTTCCGAGTTGGAACAATCCACATCAGCCACGCCCACCGCTGACGATAGGAAAATGGCAAAAGTTATATTACATCATCTCCATAGCTACGATACGACCACCGCAGTGGCCATGGCCGATTATAGCATAAAATGGAAAGATTTGGGAATGTGGAATACCGTGATCAAGACAAATAGTTCGCCTCTCTCCACATTTAATGTCTTAAGCCTTGTCAAAGCCTGGAAGACATTTTCGTTCGAGGGCGTACGAACCAGGTGAGCCATAAGTGTGTTGCGTTACATTTAGTGGATATAAATACTGATACTGTCTTGATGAAAGCTTTGAAAAGATGTTATGGTCCACGCATCTGCATGAACGCCTGAAATTTATTCAGGCCCTTTCTCCGCATATATCCCCTGCATCTCCTGAAGAGCACGAGTTGGTTCGAGAATGGTCACACGAACAGACTAAGCAGGCCCTCTCAAGGTTCAATGCACCAGTATTAGAGGATATCGCAGCCCTCATTGCGGTTGCTAGTGCAAGGGTCCTCCTCACGAAGTTTGTATTTCTTCTTGCCTACGACCCTGGTCACTGATCAGATATCTAGGATCTTACCGCAGCTCGCAAAGAATACTTCAGTTTTCGCGTTTTGTGTCGCTTTCGCCAAATCGTTACATGATCACAGGAAGAGCATTGTGGAACGCTTAGCTATTCTTACCCCAGATCAGGAAAAGGAAAGCGAAGATTTCGATAGCCTGATAGAACAGTGCCTCGATATTTCCGCCATGCAATGGGAGTCTGTAGTCGCCCGGCCCTTCTTAGATCGATCTCAAACCGACCCGAAAATCACACGGATCACGGATGTTGTTGAAGCATGTCTTCTGACAAGTCACAAAGGCCCTTGCAAGAAATTGTTTACTGCGATCTTAAAAACCCCTGGCGCTGCAGAAATTAAATTCCAGACACTCTATGATCCTTTAATTCCACGCCTTCGGAGCCTGTTGCAAACACACAAGGTCGATATATGTTCATCTCCGTTCTCCGACCTACTTCAGTCCCTCATTGGGACGTACTTGTATGATATTTTAGGCGCCCGGCCACAAAATGCAAGGGCCAATATCCGGAAGATCGGATGCGGATGCACGAATTGTAACGCCATGGATGATTTCATCGCTTCAGATGCGGCTCAGCGGACATTCCGACCTAGAGTCCATATCGAACAACAGCTAGCCGGTGCACTGGACCTTGTCACCTTCAATATCGTCCGCCAAGGGAAAGGAGTTGGAGTTACCAAACGCCCTGAACTTATCGCGGCTTTGCGGTGGAAATCCCGCGCAGTCAAGGCCAGGACCTTTTTGGGCACTATTGGTGATGATGATGTTTTGTCAAAGTTGATGGGGAACCGATATGACGACGTCATGCAGGCTCTTCAGGGATCTCAGCCATTCATCTTGATACCAGAGGAGGTTGCGATGGTGACGAGTGTGACAATGGATACTGCCCCCACGGCTACGAGAGGAATGAAGAGGAAAATGAGCGTATGAGTTAGATCTGACCCGATTACTGATCTGTCAGCAAGATAGTTCTTGAACAAATCTTTCTCGCTTGAAACCCTGTTTCAGACGTAAGAATAAGTTGCAGCATCTTTCCCCTGAGTGTCGACCTTTCATCATCAGGTCAAATAAACATGAGGCAGGTGAGGCTTTTCGAAGAAGGGTCGGTTATAAGGAAAGTGTAGTACAACACGTACTGTGTGGAAGGGACGACTAGCTCTATACACCCCACACCGACGCGACAGCCTCGGTTTAGCGGGATCACATCCAATCGGCTAGTCAAAGGGGTTGTGTATGCTATATATACTTAAATGTGACACACACAGCACGGGATGGTGACAAGCATCCTCTTGTCACAAGGGGAACGTAATATTTCGAGTCTGACCACAGCAGCGTCATTCCTAGTTCTATAAGGGATTGACACCCATGTCTCCTTCGAATCCAAACGAGACCGGCGACGAAAATGCCTCTGATATAACTACTGACGACTTGAGAGTTAGTCTAAAATTCATGTTTAACTGTACTTTTTTTTCTTTTTTGACGCAGTTTTAGGAAGAGCTAGAAATCGCGTTAGAGGAGGTCCTTGATTTCAAGGGGAGTTTCTCCTACGGAATGCCAGAGCCAGATGCCCCGAATCCGTGTCTCAATATTGAAGGCCTAGGACTTATTGGCCTTCCCCTTAGCACCCGCGATGCGGGGTCTATTATCGAGTGTTCGACAGAAGCACCCTTTGGACACACCGACCTTATGATAGTCGATGCCGATGTACGAAACACGTGGGAAATTGAAGCAACAAGAGTCAAGTTCGACAATCCTGCCTGGGACTCTTTCATCAAAACAAGGGTCATTTCCAGCGTTCAAGATGCGCTTGGAGTATCCGCCGACTCTTTTCAATGTATACTCCATAAACTTCTACTATATGAAACAGGAGCTCAGTAAGTAACGTTCACTCAAGATTATTAGACTTTATTCTCAGTGTTACCAGCTTCTTGCCTCATCAGGAGTACGTGCTATCATTCTGAATACAGCTTCCACAGTTAATTACTATTAAAATAGTACCGAAAAGACACCCAGCATGTTCGCTACTGTCACTGTTGTTCTACCTTCGCCCTATACCGGTGGGCAAGTGCATGTTTCTCATGCACTCACAGCCGATGTTTTGGACATGTCATCAACCTCCTTACTTTTAACCTCAGTGCTTGCGTGGTATACAGGTGTGACGCTTGAAGTCAAACCTATAAATTCGGGGTATCGACTGGCACTTTCGTATAACCTTATACACACGTCGCCAAGTGTTCCTCGGCCGGTGTTACCTGATCTACATGGGGCTCTCGCAAAGTTAAGCCCCGTCTTGCGCAAATGGCACAATAACGCTTATGAATTCGACCGCAAAATGGTTGTTTACCCTCTCGCCTATCAATATGAAAAAGCCTTAAAAAACGCAGATGGTCCTAGCATCGCAAATCTGAGGATCGTCGCGGAAGATCTTGGGTACAAGATTTTTCTGGCAAACCTGGCGTATAATATCTGCGGGTTCTCTGACGAGGAGTACGGATACAGCCATGGATATAAACGAAGGCGACATAGCCTTTCTGACGGTTCCGACAATTCCGACGACGGAGAAACGTCATCAATGGGAGGAGAAGATTACAGGAATATCACACTGACAGACGTGGTCGATTTAGAAGGAAACTCAATACTCGATCCAGATGAATTTTCTATTCAGGAACATGAACTCATCTCTGACAACCCCTTCGAAGGCGTGGAACCCGATAATAAGGAGCGCGGGTACAGAGGCGTTGTCAGTATTCCTTTCTTATAGGAATCCCCATTTTTAACTTCATTTTACAGGGTAATGGCTCTTTGGATTATTGTTCGCTTTCTTCTGTCGTCCTGCCGTTGCCTTACTGACAACTTAATGTTTCAAACCAGGGTATTATAGAGCTGCTCTAGTAGTTATTCACAAGGACGATGCCGCTCAAGTTTTCTTCTCTCTGGGAGGTGTAAACTATGCTCTTTCCGAGTTGAAACGATCGACATCAGCTACACCAACTGCTGACGACAGAACAATGGCAAAGCTTATATTGGATCATTCCAAAAGTTTTGATAAGACCACCGCCGTGACTATGGCTGATTATAGCATAAAGTGGGAAGACTTGGAGATGTGGAAAACTGTGATCAGGATGAGCGGCTCGCTTCTCTCTACATTTGGTGCCCCAAATCTCGTCAAAGCGTGGAAGGCATTTTCATTTGAGGGTGTACGTGCCAGGCAAGCCATAACTATCTCACTGCATTCAATGGATATTGTCGCTAATAATGTCCCAATGAAAGCTTTGAAGAAATGTTATTAAAGTCCACACGCTTGAGCGAACGCCTGAGTTTAATCCAGGATCTTCCCCTACATACACCCCCCGCATCTCGCGAGGAGCACAAATCGGTTGAAAATTGGTCACAAGAGCAGTATAAACAGGCCCTTTCAATGTTCAACGCGCCAGTCTTAGAAGACATCGCAACCCTCATTGAGATTGCTCACACGAGAGGCGTATCGGTTCTTCTCACGGAGTTCGTATATTCTCTTCTCACCCACAATGCTGATCACTAATCAGATATCCAGGATTTTACCGCAGCTCGCGAGAAATACTTCAGTTTTCGCGTTTTGTGTCGCCTTCGCCAAATCACTACATGAACACAAGAAGAGAATTCTGGAACGTCCAGGATCTGTAACTGCACTCACCCTGGAAGATCAGAAAAAAGAAAGCGAAGACTTCGATAGTGTGATAGAACAATGTCTCGATATTTCCGCCATGCAATGGGAATCTGTAGTCGCCCAGCCTTCCATCCCATCGCGATATCCTCATACCGACCTCCAAATCACACGGATCATTGACGTTGTTGAAGCCTGTCTTCTGACGGGTCACACGGGCCCTTGCAGGAAAATGTTCAGTGTGATCCTAAAAGCCTCCGGCACTGCAGCGAACAATTTCCAGACACTCTACGGCCCTCTAATTCCACGCCTTCGGAGTCTGTTGCAAGATGTTGATATATGCTCATCTCCGTTCTCCGACTTCCTTCAACTCCTCGTTGGAATGTACATGCGCGACATTTTAGGCGCCCGACCCCAAAATGCAATTGCCACGATCCGGAGAATTGGATGTGGATGCGAGGATTGTAAAGCTGTGGACGATTTCATGAATTCACAAGTGGCTCAGAAGATATTCCGATATACTCAAAAACGTCGACTCCATACCGAACAGCAGGTAACGCGCGCATCGGACCTTGTAACTTTCAGAACCCTCCGCAGCGGGGAAGGAGTTGAAATTACCAAACGCCCTAGAGTTGTCACGACATTGCAATGGACATTTCGTGTAGTCAAGGCCAGGACCTTTCTGGACACTATCGGCAACGGCAATGTTCTATCCAACTTGATGGGGAACAGATATGACGACGTCATGAAGGCTCTCCAAGGAACTCAGCCGTTCATCGTGACAGTAGGGGGCGCTGCGACGGCGACAAGCGTGAACCCACCAGCTCCTGATGTTTCCCACACACTTCCGACCCTAGAGGCGAATACTGCCCCCACGACCGCACCCACGGCAGGAAAGAAGAGGAAAAAGAGCGCACGTTAGCCTTGACCCGATCATCAATGTGATAGTGGATAATATCTTAAATAATTTCCCTCTTGCTCAATACCCTGTCTTGATACGACGCCCACCTATCCTGTAGGAACTTCCAATTAATATTGAAGGTGGCCTCATTTGTGTATATCTTTCCCTGAACTATTGCCAGCTGTGCTCTGATTCCCAAGTCCCTACCCCGCTTGTTTTTTTCTTTCTAATCATGGTTCTCCCGCTTCTCATCTCCTCAGAAACCCCTCATATCGCCTACCCATCAAAGCTGCTGGGTATGATTTTCTTAACCATATATATAACGAATTGTAGCTCGTTACCCGAGGACTTCCGTGGAACCCTTTTTTCTCCCTTTCGTCACTACTCCTACCGAGCCCCCACAAACACCCTCAATCATGGGACTTTCCAGGACTTTCCGACGAGTTCATTCAATCAGTAGCTTGGACCCACTAAACAGTGGGCCGATCATTTCTATCAGTTTACTAACGCTGTTGTCCTCACTTATAAAACGACTGGCAGGACCTACATACCTTGGCATCAATATAATGAACAAGCGAGCACGATGTGCACCTCTGGCCCCCAGTAACGTTGTATATTCTCACACCCAGTGTTGAGCATATATCCACCAAACGACCCTGACATCCAGATTCAGGCGTTTAAAGTTAGCGAACATGCACTCACGACCACGATACCCTACTGAACGGCCCGCTAAAGCTTTATCCGACCTCATTTCATTAAGTAGATGTTCAGTCCCTCTCCGACGTAGAGTCAAAGTACGTAATTTCTTCTTGCGTGTTATGCTGTACTATTGTCCCTATTCAGGTACACACCTCTATATTCCGAGAACACACCTTGGCCTTTTGCGCCAGGCATTGGAACGTGGCCGCCGGGTGGACCTGCAAAGTTTGCGTGGAGTCATTTGACTTAGATATTCCCATGAAGACATCACCCGGGATATCTTATCAATATCAATCTCAGACAGTTCTTGCTCATGGGTTTGGAATGTCGTCTTTTATATGGTCGAGCACGCAATGGACGAAGTGATAGGGATCATCTATGATGTGTACAAAATCTGAGCAAATACAAGTTGGGAAGGATATTCTCCAGCGTAAAGAAAATCGACTAATGCATACAGAATCAGCCCTCTATGTTCCGACCCAACACGTTCCGGATATGGTGGGGTATAATAAATATGCAAGACTGTCCAAGCGATCCAGGGGAAGAAGTGTGTTGCAGGTATACGAACTCCCACGAAAGTGTAGTTCACGAAGATGCGATACCAATGAGATGGACCTTGCCGATGACGGGTTTAAGGTGTTCGTCAGTGATGTAGGATGGGGTATTGGTGTTCCTGGATATCTTTATTCCGAGGCTCTAAAGAAAAAAACGATTACAGGGGTTCAAACATAAAGGTGAATACAGACGCACGATGACATCGCCATTCCTGAGGAGTGTATTATTTTTGATCTTGATATCGTTGACAAAGGTCCCAAATGGTGAATCCAGGTCACGAATGTATGCCTATAATTAATTTGGGGTACAATCGAATGAGATCATCGGGCCGACATATCTGATGGAAAGGTGTTAGCCGACCTGATGCCCATCCCACCAAATTTCGGAATGTGATGAACTGAGAGGGAGGGGTGATATAGGAGAGGATGTGTCTCCGCCGGCAAAACCATTGGTATGAGGTGGTGACCTGGGAGCGAACCACCCATTTGTAGCTGAGGCCTTGCGAGGGGGAGACACGTTGGCTTCTGTAACCTCTGAGCCAAGCACGACTTTGACATTACGAGCCAAGGGAATCTGTTTGACTTGAAAGGGAAAACTGCTCGACGTAGGCGAGAGACTCAGCATAGGGGTGGTCCCTTGTGTGTTCATTACAGAGTCCGTGGATGCCAGCGTGTGTTAACGAGAGAAGTGCAGTTATAGGTGGCCTTTGGGCGAGTCTATATAGAGATGGAAGGAGAGGAGCGTAAAATAAGACAGAGGCTTGAAGGAGGAGCATCAAGCCATCTTATTTAAAGCCCACTCCGGGAGAGAAGCAAGCCTTCGGCTCGCGGGCAGGGACGGGCTCTTTTCTTGCTTTAATTTTGCACACCAGCCGTGAGGATGAGATTCCCGTCCCAAGATCGCTCCATTCAGGATAGCCGAAGGGGTTGGAGGCTTTTAGCGAAAATACCAAGTCAGTGGCGATGCATGGCCGGGCCGTGATTCATGTTATGGACCTAATCAGAAGTCTGGCCTGCAAGGAGCCATGCGATATAGGATACATCGCCGCTGTAGGTAAGGATTTGTCGCTGTGGGCGTCAATGTGGGATAGGTGGTGATGGCCGGATATAGTTTCCCGATGATTAAACCGTCTGAGTTGCCAATAGTCCTGCCGTGTAGAAGCCCCCAAGGCAGTACTTTCCGGTAGAATCGTGGGGATACCTATGGTTGGGCCGTCGAAAAGAAGGCTAATGTCAAGATGGGTGAATGGAAACATCACTAATAATATCACATACAGGAATTGCAGTTCGGTTCTTGCGTGAGAACGGGTTGTATAGGGGAGCTATGATCGGTGCTGAGTCTCTTGAGTGGGTTGCCACAGTTAAGCTCTACCCGGTCAGAAATCGACCCAGTAAACAAATCGTAAATGGGGCTGAGCTGTTTGTTATCGATTAGTTGGCTGCGTATTCTTTCTCTTAACTCACCTCTCTCCAACAAGATTAGAGGAAAATACCCGCTACTTTTCTGGGTCCTCGGATACTCCCCGTCCAGGCACCGGCTGTTCCATGGGTGTAACGAGTTTTTACTTTGACGAGTTAAGAAACTTTGGCACAACCGGCTGTCCACATCGCTTCTCGAGAAGTTTTGAACCAGTTCTAGCAAGAACCCTCGGCATAACCTCAACTTTTCGAGAGCAAAAGAAGCAGATTATACGATCGAAGGGGAGCCTAGGCTCTACGTAGACATATGTAATCTGATTGGTTTGATATCACGTGATGTTGCAACTCCTGAGTTAGAACTAATTGGAAGACTAGACCTTGACTTCGTCGTTTAGGCACTAGTGTTGGCATTGATAATAGTTTGGTGTGCTACTGGTGCCAAACTAGCTAGATGTCCTCCAGCAGCTGTCAGTACGCAATTGTATTCTGTTCTCTCATCTGATTCATATCCAATGAATATATCAGGAGTCATTCCATATAACCAGATTGAACTCATCTGATTACAGTCTCGACTTAGACTCGAGAAAAATAGGTCAATTCGATTACTGTGCTGGCCCTACACTTCGCACCCACGTAAATCTGTCGGAACATTTCCGAATCTTAATGTTATGTGTCTTCCATCCCACTCACCGAACATGAAGCCGGCGTGACCCAGAGCTATGGATTCACAGTCGAGACTCCAGACTTCCCAGGTTCCATTTGGGCGCGTGGAGACTGAACTCAACGATGTTAAACCCTGAACGATGGAATATCCAAACCACACGGCGAGCGAGCAATAATCCTCAGATCTTGTCGGATTCTGCCTATCCCTGGTCTTGATATGAAAGGTGGACATCGCCAACACATCCCTCCTGCATCTAGTTTTATTCGGTCTGAAGTGGATAAGAATTACGTTTACATGCCGTCACGAGCCAGTAGTCAAATATCGCAAAGTTTTACTAAACAACATTATTTCGGGTCTTTATTGCAGCGAGCGTTGTAACCCCTATAGGAATCATTACAAGACCGGAGGTCTTGCCACTATTACCTATAGATCCCTTGCGTACGAAGGAAGATCGTACATGCAGCCAACCACCCATAGTCATAGGTATAGAAGTATCCGGAAATCAAGGAATCGTTTTCTGGTATTAATGAGCATGCCTAAGCCCACGATATATATTAGGCGAGCCCCGCTTTCCTGTCCTTCGCTTGCAACTCATTTGGAGAAAACCTTATTCACTTGCAGTTTACCTATCCCCCCGTCCCTATCAGGATTGATATCGTCGGATATATATCCGTCTTTGAGCTTTCTAGTGAATTACATCATGTAGATCCCTCGACTTAGATTGATGGAATCGAGTAAAGGATCACTCAGCCCTGCCTTCCATCCCATGCGCATCCCACTGGTCGGCACCAGAGTAGGTGGAGATGCTTATAGGATACATACTCAGCCGCCGTGGTACTACACCTCGACTATTTTAATGACTCAACCGCCGTGGCGATTATTCTGACTAGTGGGGAAATCAGTTTAACGGCCTTTGGCGATCATTTTAAGGCAAGAGCTCAGGCTATTATAAGGTCTCAGGTTGGGATCGTCGTCGGGTGCAATTGTGCTTAAGTAATTGTAGGGTTTATATCTACAAGGAAAACTAATCTGATGGCGCTTCGATAACGCTATTGGCTGAAATTCTCATAAAAGCCCTAGATTTGACTTAAACATCCATGCAGAGGCAACTCATACCAGAATAACCTGGGGTCACACTTGCCAGGGTCCATGTTGAGGTGAGACTCTGTACACCTTTCTACTAGGTAGTTTCATCATGATTAATTTGCAATGCAGATTCCGAATCTTGATTCTCCCGGCTTTCAAGAGGTCTCTCTAGAAGGCCTCAATATGAATGAGTCGTAAAATCCGTTCTACTTTGTTGAGAATGAACCCACGGTTAGTTCCCCCGCGAAGACTATAAAGTCCCGGTGCGCTATTCTTGGACCTAGTCACACTCAGAGGACTGCCCTGAAGTTGGTGGACACCGTGAGACTTCCCATAGAAATCTTAGGGAACGCATTCATCCTACGCTTGGGGAGGAACAATATTAAAACACTCCCAGCCCCACATCTCAACCTTCATATATGCCACTTTTACTCCGACTTGACTATAGCCATGTTAAAAGGTGATCAGTCATTGATAACAAAATGGCTCCGCCGACGGACAATCCCTCCTCTCACGCCCGTGCTGTCAACGCCACCTAAACGTGAACTTGTTCTTGAGGAGGCAATTTCTCTCTTCTTCTTCGCCCATCTCGATCATTGGTACAATCTCCGCTAACTCCTGGCTAGAGCATTCTCGGAAAATTCCTTGGTGCACTCGGGAAGACGCCGCGCTCGAATAAACCCTTCGCCCTGCCCGGGCAACCAATGTACAACTCAACAGATGAACTGAATTCCACATGTTCTTCATACATTCTCAGGTCTCTGCAATCGCTTCGTCACCTATACCCTTGCTGGTAGGCTTACCCCGGTCCTGAGATTCATCTCAATGCGATTGGATTACTGGAATACTCACCTGATACTCGTGTTAGTTCCATCGTGCACAAGATCGGGTAACCGCCGAAATCGCTTTCCCATTGGCAATTATTCTCCAAAGTATGAAACTTTATTCTCTGAGAGAATTCAGGGACGTACCCGTCTGCCTTCACAGCTCTGGAGTCTCCACCCGTTCCAGGACCCTTAGGGCTTGTGATCTATTAAAATAGCCTGCATAGGTCTATCTGTGTTCTCTGGAGGCGACGGCGCTTGGAGATAAGGAAGCACCAGAAGGAACCTTATTAAGTATATCAGCACGATGCATGCAACCCATGAAAACCTTTCATATGCGGGCGTCGAACCTCGGCGAAGAAATTTACGCGCTCAAGGCGGCGAGGGATACACAGCTTTCTGCCTTGCATGGGGTGTTACGACTCACGATATCCGTGCCCAGGGCTATAAATTACACATTCATGGACACGGTCGGGTCCCAATTACATTAGCCTTGTGCAGGAAACGCCCTGGGATCAGGCTAGTATTGTCTATGTTGCTAGTGTGGACGCTTTCTTCAAGGGTTTCGAGCATAGATGTGCTTCACACAGGAGTGACGTCAGTGGGATATGTATAGTGGAACAAAATTCCTGGGCGAAAATATTCCTATGCTATATAACTCGCTCGGCGGTTGTACCCACTCTGATATGGGCCTGGGTAGCCATGGATATTCAAATTCATAGACACGGTATTTGTGTTGTGTTTTAACACGTAGCTACTGAAATTTACTAGGGAACCGGTTCACTTATTAAATATGATCAAAGGGCTGAAGGGAGGAAAATACCATATTGTTCTTCAAACTGGCGGCTCTGCATACCCCGTTTTTTGGTTAGGGAGTTTCTCAGCAGAGTTGTCGGATGGGGTATGTATTTCGCTGATGTTAGCCGCTTGACCAGCATCATGGGAAATGGAAATAGTTGACTCAATCCCCAAGCGCCCCGGACGACCTAACGAGATAGGGACGCTAGGAGCTCCGCGAGCGGTATGCCTGAACATGATTGGCATGGTACCACCACCAAGGCCACCACCCAACGTCGAATGATAATCGTAGCGTCCAGATTTTGTGTTCCTGAACACACGACAAGCCATAATATTCGTCAGCCCCGTGACCGGAACAAAGAATAGCGTGCGGAGTATCACTGGGATGCTCTCGGAAAACATCATACCAAGGACCAACAAGTTGCTGACCATTGCGACCCTTCCATGGTAGCTTAGTATAACTATAACATGGGAGGGAAATAAGAACATACATGTAATAATTCTGGCCATCTCGTAACAACGCTCGAGAGAACTTGGGCAAGAAAAAACCGAACTTCCCTTTGGATTTAGATTCTTCGGGCATGGACTGAGCATTCGAAAGGAGACGCCATGTGATCGCTACGAAGACGGAAGTGTCAAAGACACAGACTGTGATGTTGGTTGAGCTGGTATACGATTTAAAGCTCGCGTAAGTGCAGTATTCGGTAGTACCAATACGGACCGCGGAGAGGCCATTGATGATCGTTGCAGATCCAGCCACTACGGAGATCCATAGTATGGAAAAGAGGGCAGTAATCCATTTGTTCCGATCGTAGATCGCGCGGACGCGGAAGAAGAAAAGAAGGGCTCTGGAAGATATGGCGATATGGTACACAGCGCAAGTGGCCCTCAGAAAAGTGGAATAATTGCCGAGGGGTGCGGCTAGAAAACGTCCGCTAAAAACCACTGGTTCTCACTGAGGAAAGGTTGCGGACGCACTTTCAAAGATTACACTTGTAAGCAGATATATGAGCGTGCTCCATCTATGGTCGTATTCAGGAAGGGGAACATGGACAGATACAAATACCAAACCTAGACACATGATATACGATAATAGGAATTTTGATTTTGAACCCGAATGTTAACTTCCAATCCATGCGGAGGTGAGTGATAAGGTCCCATATAAAAATCTAAGTAGGGACAGTTAGAACAAGTGGGACGTGAATGTATATCACTTACGCCCACCCCGCCGACAGAAACATATGTTGCAACTGTCTTCTGATACGCCATGTCTGGAGGTAAAAAGGCCATGGGAGTGAAAGGGTTGGGAAGACCTCCTGAATGGGTCAAGTTGGACATCGTGAAATTTGGGCGGGAAACAAAGAACCTAGCCTCAAGAGAAAGTCAGTTATAAGGCTGCTTTACATAAAGAGCGCTTGGCTCTATGTCTTGGTGAGAATTTCAGACCCCATCTGGCAGCGAGAGCATGTAGAAGCATCGATGAGTCTCCGCATATCAAAAAATTCACTTAAAACCGTAATAACCAAACCTAGGGCGCGAATGACAGATGGACCAACTATCTGGTGTTGCTATCACGGGCTCTCTACATCATCAGTCGTTTCTATGTGTGGAAATGTTCCAGTCAGTGTTATGTCCGATCACCACGTCAAACGAGTTAAAGTATAATTAGAATATCATCAAGAATGACTTAGAGTCCTAGGTTAATCGTCGCATGCTGGGGGAAGGTGTAGGATTTGTTGACGGTAGGTCCGAGTTCAATAACTCTATGTATTGAGATCAAACATAGAATTCTGACTTGAAATAACTTGCCAAGACAAAATAAAAGCCGTAAGTTTAGGCAAGGGAGTGGGCCCTACAAATCTTGAACTGTTGTATAGGCCCTAGGGTACGAAAGTGACATTGTAAGGACGAGGTGCAGGGAATGTTATATAATCATCCGGCCTTCGGCTTTTAGATTGATGATCGTTTTTTTGGCGGTTTCGATGAGGTTCAGCCAAGGTTCAGCCCATTCTCATCAACTCGAATTCGAGAACGGCCAACCTCCCACGCTCTTCTGCCACGCAATGGATTTATTCAATCACAAGGTAGGCTAAGGTTTATATTAAGACTTACTAAATTTTCAGCAACAGCGTATCAAGATCCTGGGAGCCCCGCAATAGCTCCTCCTATGTGATATGTCACTTGGACAGATACTTCCCGTTATGATGCCTTTCCCACAACCGTTGCCAGAGGCTTGAGTCAGTATGCTCGCATGGCCACTCAATAGACCCTACACAGTTACGAAATTAGTTTTCCCACAGTACCGAAAATACTTGAAAAACCTGCCTGTTCTGATCTCACCTCTCAAAACCCTCCTACTCTCCGCCTAGCCTACCTCCTTGATCTGTTGCGGAAGACTGGCACACTTACCATGATTAAGTTGTTACGTTGCCGTGTCATGATACAGCATGAGGCGAGCTCGATCCTGCTCATCCTATTCACGCCTCCCTCGCCTCTCCTCTTTTTTTGTCGTGTACATGCCTCATAAATTAATGAAGTAGGCGTCTAGAGGACTAAAACTCTGGGGGTGAAGGTTGGCCCATGGTGGCACGATGCCAATAAAGCGTGGATGGAGGAGATAGCACCAGCTGTTTTGAGTAAGTACCGGATACGACACGGTCACACGGGGAAACATATGCACACCTGATATCAATAGTTTTGAAACACAACAATGCCTCGATCGTGTTGTGATGCAACAAGATCCACATAGGTCTAATCATTGACTCGCCAACTAGTCAATGGTCATATAGCTGGATAGTGGGAGAGTAAGAAGGAGCTGGCTGGTTGGAACATGTATATGTCAAAGACCACGAGATGGTAGTCTCTTTGCTCATCAGGGTTTTTCCGGCGCGACTACGGGTTTTCCCCAAATAAAAAACACTATAGAAACCATCCAATTTAAGCTACAACATTTCCTTTCATGTGAACTCATGAAATATGAAAATCGGGGGTACGCAAAATAACAAGTTGAGTGCGTGATCTAGCCATAGCTTCAACGGCGTCCTCTGAACCATCATATCGTGCCAGCTCGAGCTCCTCTAGGTACGGTAGAAGAACACTGCTCTCTTTTCCGTCCGGGGGGGACATGAGAGCATGCAGGAAATCATCATATGTATCGGATATACCAAGGACTTTGATTGTCCGAAGGCCAGGTGACTTGATGTAGCCTAACTGGGCTTCCAGGGACGCCAGTTGGTCAGATAAATAGAATTTTTCCAGACGGCAAGAAGAGCGAGAGAGGAATTCTTGAACACCTCGCAAGGTCTTCCATTCCCCATCATCTGTGCTTTCGTATTGCCTTATCTCCAGGGAGCATAGAATTGGACAGGTGATCTGATCAAGGACGCTAGCCGAGTCTTCATCAGAGTCGAGGAGCAATTTAGTAAGTGCAGG